>VCJN01001988.1:0-59562 GCA_006384855.1 Tetraselmis striata
TACGGTACACATAGTCTCACAAATTGGAGATGATTATTGTGAGGGAAGTTGCGCGTGGTGGAGAGAGTGAGTGCTATTCCACTGGTGTGAGGGTGAAGTATGATCTATTTATAGGCCGACAGGCGCCATGCCTGATATATCAGGCGACGCGATGTGGCCGGGCGCGGGCACAGTTCGCTATCAGGCGGGCGCGCTACGTGCCTATTGTGCTGCGATGATTAGGGTTAGTGAGGGTATAGACATAGAATACATCCTCACAATTCTGCACATTTAGCACTGTATTTGGCGTAGGTCGCTACAGGAACTGCGAACGTCGATGACATTTTTAGTGCGAGTATTCTTGGCGACGGCTGGCATGCTACTCCAATTTTCTCAGGAGTCAGGATCACTCTGAGATGAGTCTGAGTGCTTCAACATGCTACTGAACGCACTTCCGACAAAATTATCAGCAATCGTTTGTTCTGCCCAGTTTGGTCGTCGCTTGGCTTCAAGGCGATAATTATGAGCCTCTATGGGAGGGCGCGCGCAAGTCGACGCAATTATATGGTACATCGTCACAATATAGCATTGTATGACAAACTGTGACTGAACATCCACTGCAGGAGATCACACGCCTCCAATGGACATGGGCAGATCATTACAATCAAGCATCACATTGGATCCTGTTGGAGAAATTGTTCCAAAACACCCCTCCCTCATAAAACCACAACGTCGACGTTTGGCTATCTATAACATATATGAAGTAACTCGACAGTTGAATCAGCGATGCGTCGATTTTTCATGAAATTTTGAAAGAACGGGGTTCTATATCACTGGCCTACAGTTCCATGAATTGCATTGCCAGCGCTTTGAAGTACCAGCAGCGAGCGTTTGCATTATTGCCAGCGCTTTGAAGTACCAGAGTTTGTTTTCCATTAATGCCAGCAGCGAGTAGTGAATACCAGTACCAGTGCCAGGGAACTGCCCTTTTTGTAATTCACACCAGTACCAGCAGTTCTAGGGAACTGCCCTTTGTGTAATTCACACCAGCAGTACCAGCAGCGAGTAGCGAGTACCAATAAGGATTAGCAGCAGAGCGAGCGTTTCGCATTGCCAGCGCTTTGAAGTAGTCGCTACTAGAGTTTTTTTTTCCATTCCCAGTAGCGAGTACCAGTACCTCCCAGCCGTGAGATCGTAATCGCACGGCTGTGTAATTAAGGACCGTGGGCGGGTGGGCGGGTGGGCGGGTGGGTGACTGGGTGGGTGGATTATAGTACTTAGTAGTGCATTCCAGTAGACAAGCGCTTTCGTCATACACCTATTATAGGCCCGATCCACTGCACCATAAGGGTACCCGTACGGCAATAAAGCTCACCGCCGAAAAATCGACACTTCGCTGGATAATTCATGGTAAATTCTTTGTATGCTTGCCGCATAATATATTTGGTTTAGTCTGGGTTCAGGAAAAGCAAGACAGCTTGCAGTCTAGGGATAGCCCATCATGTGCCCCATTGTCTCATGTTGACATGGCACTCTCAGCAACACTCTGGTTGCGGCAGTGATTTGTGGCCATTGTGCCACATTAGATTAGATGCTCTTCCGCAACTGCCTTGCCCAAGGGCAGCAGCCGCACGGGGATATCCCTATATCTGTTTATCCCTAGCGGGATGGATGTCCAGCAGGGGAGCTGTCAATTTCATCAAGGTCCGGGCCGAGCTGTTGTTTGATATGCACATCACAGCAGACGACAGCCTGCTCCTCTGAATGGAATCATGCGGACCAGCAGCGTGCGCTAGAAACTGTTACAGCAATTAAGAAGATCACGAGGCAGGTGCTGCACTCACAGCACCGATTGTCACACGCCGCACACCAGTAACACTGAATTCTGGTCGCCGCTCACGCCCTCCTACAACACTCTACTTCCCCTTCAACGCCAGTTTCTGTCGTTTCAACTTCTGTATCTCATCACGCGATTGCTTCTGCGCATCCACCAGCTCCTTCTCCCGCTTCCCGAGATCGTCTGCTTCACTTAAGAGCTTGTCCAAGTCTCGTTGGAGCTCCAGATTATTTTGCCTGCTCTCCTTCACCGTTGCTTGCAGCTCTAGGAGCTGCTGCTGGCGGAGGTGGTAGCGCCTCCTGGCCGACTCACGCTTCTTGACGCGCTGAAGCTCCACTTTGGCTTGCGCCGCGTCCTTCTCTGGATCCTGCAGGTGATCAGCCTCGCTTCTCTCGCGTGAGGTGCAGGCGGCGCCACCAGCCACGACGCTGCCCAACGCACCAGCGCCGCCATCAGCGGCGGTGCCGGTACATATGTCCCCCGCGGAACGAGGATGGTACTCATATTGTGAGAATGAGGACTGGCCCGCAGCTTCATCAATCCGACCGCTCCATCTCTCCATTACTCCGACGTGCTGCGCCATTTCGGAGTGCTGCTCTTGTAGCTGAAACAACTGCTGCGTTCGCGCTCCTCCCGTGTCTCTGGGATATGTGTTTAGATATGCGTGAGCTGACGAGCTTCGGAACGACTGCTGCTCCTGATGAGAATAGAACCCCTCGGTCTCGCCTCCGTATTGCTGCTGCATCGATCGTGAGTGGTCGCCGTGCTGGTACTCGTTCACCTCGGCGGCCCCACTGTAGCGTGGATGGCAGACTGCGAACCCCTCGTCGCTCCCGGCTCGCGCTTCCCCGCCATGGTGCCCTCGGTGTTGCGCCTGCCCGTCCGGGAAGGGGTAACCGCGTGCCCAACCAGTTTTGTGAAGGCCGTGTACTTCCACACAAGCCCTCAAGTCCGGCCATTTGCACTGCTGCTCAACGTCTTGGGGCGACAGGCTGAAGCCTCCAGTCCCGTTGTAGTCCCAGGCTGCCGCTGTCTCGCTGGCACCGTGAATAGCGGTAGCGCGGGAAAAGCCTGCGGTACAGGTAGCGTCGTACGCCCACTGCGGATACACATACACCGACCCGTCTTCCGGGGAGATGTAAGCGGGCCGCTGCGGGGCTGCAGGAGCTGCCTCATAACAATTGTTGAGCACATACAGGCTTTCCATCTCCACCAAAATGGCCCTTTGCGCCAAAGCTAGCGATAGAGTCAACAGCACCGGTGATGTGAGCTGTCGAAGTGTTGGGGAGGATGTCTTGGAACAGCACACACCTTTACCGGCCGACCTGGACCCCCGTCACCTGTACGTGTCACACACCGTAGTACCGGTACCGGTCTGGACACACGGCGGGGATATTTAATACCCCGACGACGGGTGGCGGCGGCGTGGCGGCGGCGCGGCGGCGGTTGGAGGCATATATCGACATACTGTAAGTAAGAGGTACTCTTTTATCTGAATCTACTAAGTAGATGTATCTACACTTAAACCGTATCTCTACAGCGAATGAGGATACTACTACGGAAACCAAACCCATTACTACGAATAATGAAATGATTCCGTGACTGCTCGTTGTAGCATCCCGATTGCCCCCGCGCCTTATATTGTGTACGCGTACTGATACTCGTACCAGGCGGTGGCAACGAAGTTTCAAGTAGAAAGGGGGCGGCGCAAGCACATTGCCGAAACGGTGCTTCGGCACCATTACAAGCTTTTTGGAGGGGTCATAGGGCCTAAGAGGCAGACCCGCGAAATTTAACCAAGTGAGGGGAGGGTTGGCCCGTGGCTGTCGGGGCGCGACCCATATGGTGGGTGCGCCGCGACAAAGGAAAATGGGGACAGACAAGCCCTCTGGTGATTCTAAGCACACGACGAAGCAACATGCGGGAGCAGCGCTACACGGGATGGTTGCGTGGGGAACCGCACACGGCTGGTGCTGTCGTACGTACGGGTGTACGGTGTCGATGCAACTCCTCGAGGCGCTGCGGAATCGATGCAGCTCCTCGGGCGGTATGGCATACTAGCACCGGACATATTAGGACCTACCGTATTTGCGCCACACCGCGCCTACTAATCAGACGACAAGGAAAAGGAAACCCAAGTACTAGTAGTAGTCGTAAACATTTGAAGGGAGGGTGATGATGGGGGCGCAGGCACATTGCCAATCTATCTTGAGCGCCGGTCGCAGAACGGCGGTCGGGCGGAAGAGCAGCGACCGCCCACGAGAAGAACGGCTGGCTGCCGTAGTGCGGCGGGGCGTGCGAAGGGCGGGCAAAAAGGGGTGAGGGGGAGCGGACGATGAAGTATATAGTCAGCTCCAATAAGCGACGGCTCGATGGCGTCGACCAGTTGAGTGTCCGAGGGCTGCAAAAGCAACCTGGGCACAATGTGCGGAGGCGGCTCGATGGCGCCGACCTACTGCGTGCCCGGGCTGCGAAAGCGACCGGGGCACATGGTGCATCGGCGGTCCATTGGCGCCGACCTACTGCGTGCCAATGCCGTGACAGCCGCCCGGGCGCAGGATGCAATGCATATGGCGGCACGATGGGGCCGGCCAGCCGCATGTCCGGTCTGCGAAGGCGACCGGGGCACATGGTACAGGGATGGCCTGACGGCGAAGACCACATGCGTGCCCGGGCCGCGGAAGCGACAGTGAGTGTCACATGGCCCTTTGGCCCTGTGGCGCCGATCAACTGCGTGCGCGCATGCCGCAGAAGCGACCGGGGCGCAGAGCAAAGTGACGGCATGTTGACGCCGACCAGCTGCGTGCGCATGCCGCGGAGGCGGCTGGGGGACATGGCGCAGGGATAGCCTGACGGCGTCGACAAGCTACATGTCCGGGTAGCAAACGCGGCCAAGGCACAAAGTGTACTGGCGGCAAGATGGCGCCGACCAGCAACTGCGTGTCCGAGGCTGCGACAGCAATGGAGGCACATCGTGCAGCGGCGGCCCGTTGGCGCCGACCAGCTGCTCGGGCCCGAGCCGCGGAAGCGAATGGGACACATGATGCAGTGAGGGTTCGTTGGCGCCGACCAGCTGCGTGCCTGGGTCTATGAAAGCAACCGAGGCACTTTATGTAGAGGCGGCCCGTTGGTGCCGACCAAGTGAGTGCGCGGGCCGCGTAAGCGTCCGGGACACATGGTGAAGTGGCGTCATGTTGGCGCCGCCCGTTGCGTACGCAAGTCACGGAGGCGACGGGGCATAGCGTGCGAAGACAGCCTAACGGCGAAGACAGCCTAACGGCGCCGACCATATGCGTGCCCGGACCGCGGAAGCACCAGGGCATAGTGCAGTGACGGCCCGTTGGCGCCGACCATCTGCCTCCGCATGCCGCGGAAGCAAACGGGGTGGAGGGTGCAGTGACGGCGCGTTGGCGTTGACAAGCTGCGTGCGCATGCCGCAGAAGCGACCGGGGCACGGGGTGCAGTGACGGCCCGTTGGCGCCGACCAGCTGCGTATGCATGCCGTGGAAGCGACCGGGGCGCATGGCGCAGTGGTTGCGCGTTGGCGCCGACCAAATGCGTGCGCATGCCGCAGAGCCGAGCGACCCGTCAAACGCATGGACGGCTTGACGGCGCCGACCAGGTGCGTGCCCGGGCCGAGGAAGCGGCCAGGGCACATCATGGTGCATGGACGGCATGTTGGCGCCGACCAACTGCGTGCGCAAGCCGCGGAGGCTACCGGGGCGTAGAGTGCAGTGACGGCGCGTTGGCGCCAACTAACTCCGTGCACAGTAGGACACTTTGAAGGCGACCGCGGCATGTGGCGCAGGGACGGGCTGACGGCGCCGACCAGCTGTGTGCCCAGGACGTGGAAGCGACATGGGCGAAAGGTGCAATGGCGGCCTGATGGCGCTTGCCAACTGCTTGCCCGCCGAGGCTGCGACGGCAACCGAGACACAGCGTGCAACGGCGGCTCTCTCGTTAGCGCCGACCAGCTGCTCGGGCCCGAGCCGCGGGAGCGACTGGGACACATGATGCTGTGGCGGGTCATTGGCGCCAAATAACCAGCTTCGTGCGCCGGCCGCGGAGGCGACCGGGGCGCATGGTGAAGGGACGGCCCGACGGCTCCGACTGGCGGGCACAACTCCCACGGCATGCAAGTACTTGAAGGGCCGCCAATTCAGCGTTAGGAGCCGTCCGGGTCACGGTAATATCCGGCCACGGTCGACGCAGGTCCTCCCGCCCCCTCAGACGTCATCGTGGGGTCACGTGAACGTTGAGCGACGCGGAATAGAGCGAGCCTAGCAGGTTTTAGGGATATCCGTGAGGGATGCCACGGAATCGGCGTCGACGGGTGCACGGCGCCGGATGCGCGACGAGGCGGCACTGAATTGGTGGCGGGTTCCGGGCGAGGGTGGTGGACTCACCGGCGGAAGTAAAGGAAAAGTAAAGCTCTCCCGCCCGGGTCATCGGCATAACCCGCGCCCAAACACTTGACCTCGTTCGCCAAATACAGTCTATGGTATAGCATATTCATTAGACCGTTGCGTCATTCGAACCCCGAAGGGTTAATTCGTCAAGTAAGCAGTTAATTTAAATAACTTGAATGCATCATGAAACCATCAGTAGCGAACCAGAAAAGTAAACCAATTATTGCCCTACAACGACGAAGCCGAAAATCGATCCGGGGACCTCTTGTAGGACACCCCCGCTCTACCGGGCGGACATATATACAACCTTTTATTTTATGTTATTGTGTATACAATAAGGCATGTTGGCAGCGTACTGGCATGTGACGTTAACACTGTTGTGTAACATGTCATGCGCTATCTTTGGCATTATACCATATGAGTGCCAGTATTACGGAATGCTGATGTAACATTCTACGGGTACTTGTAACCGCACAACGGATACTGGCACGAGTGCGCGCATGTCACGCGCAAGAGTACTCGTACATTGGCCTGCTGTTGTAGCGACTAATATACACAGCGAGGTGACAGCGAGGCCGAGTTGCGGGCAGTGCGGGCGAAGTTGCCCCAAGAGGGTTTCATACCGCTTCGTCACCCGTATGTCACATCCCATTCTCACATACAGGGACCCCGGCCGACGACCCTGTCCAGGATGGCGCCGTGCACCTCGGTGCTCCTATTAGCCATTACCCCGGATGGTTGACCCGTGCGTTGGGGCGGCGCCGGGAGGCTCACGCCGCAATGTTGGAGCGCATCGCGACCTTTGGCACGTTAGGATACGGCTGTTACCATGGGGCCATGCGGCTGCTGGTCGTATGCGCAGTGCGGCAGACCGGCTTCCTCAGCCGCATGATGCCGCATGGACCCTTTCTTGGAGGCCGTGGACGCCGCCAACATTTCGGGTGCGTTTTCGCTGCTTGGTTTGGACGCTTGCGACCAATCTTCGACCAGGCTTCGCGCCGAGGTGTCGTCCGTGGCTACGAGTGCTTTGCCATGGGCGCGCGAGACGCGCCGCATATACAAGATTGTACGGGCCCTTACCAAAGCAAGCACGTTACCGCAAGCAGATGTGCAGCGCGCACGCGCCGCTTACGGGCACCTACGCCCACGAGATCTTCGAGTTACTTACGGTCGGTAATGCTACGACCACCGCTGCACCGGATCAGTCAGCTAGTACTACGGCCCGTACGGGTACGAGCACTAGCGGAGGACTGCGCGTCACCACATCTCCTTCTACGGCCACTCGCCATGGAGTTGGTACTGGTGAGGCCGCCTCTGCAGCCCAACAATCGTTTCCTATCGGTGGTACGAGTACTGCCAATACCGTTACTACATGCGCTTATGTAGCTCTCAAGATACCGGCGCCCCGCGAATTAGTGGCACCCCCTCCGACAGTGGCATCTCCTTCCCCGTCTACTAGAACCTTAGCCAGGCGGTACTACATCTCCGCCCTCGGGTACGGGTACGGGTACGGGTGCTGCATCCGATGATCAACCCACGACGACCATGGTTGCCCAACGCCACCTCAGCCGTACGATTCGCTTGCGTGACTTCGTGCGTGGCCCTCGCTCTTGGCTTGCAACGTATGGGTGCCGCGGCCTCGCGCCTTGATACCCTGCGCTTGTTTAGCGCGTGCGGGCCGGACTCCCTATCGCTTTTCCAGTCGGATCACAAGTAAGCCCGCAAGATTCCCCATGCTGCTTATTCGGCTGCCGCGGCGCGGGTGCTGGGCCTTCGCTTGCGCGGGGGTTCCACGCTTGTCACATGTCATGGCCCCACGTGTGGGATTGAACCCTTACTTATGGCTTCGCTCTTCAGATGGCTCGAACCGGAATGCCACGGATTTCGTCGTGGATCATCTGCCCATCTGCCCCGTTGCGAACTACAAGCACCGCATGCATAGTGGTTTCCTGATCGCCTTTTGAAGCTAGCTCATGTAAATATATAAACCACGACCTCATCTAGCTGGGTGTTTCCTTCCCCAGTACTTTCCGTGCATTCTCTTGACGCTCTCTATATATATACAATTATGTTTGCACGTTGTCAACTGTATTCTCGATGCAAATTGACATTGCGGGATGTATATGGAGATATTATACTATGTAATGCCCGTACAATGACGAAGCTGACATTCTACTGGCCTTTGTCCGACACTCCACGGTCACGCTCTTGGCAGTGGGCGTGCTGCTACAGGTCGCCTCGGCTTGACGACTAGTGCCGACGATAGCAGCAATACAGCTTTTTACTTCCCCAGTACTTTCCGTGCATTATCTGGACGCTCTCCCTGTCGTAACCATCATCACATAGCAATACATACAATACTATTTGTCGTAGCAGTGGTGGCAACTACACCTACACCCATGCACATAAGTTTGGGGTCCCTTTTCGGCAGTCTCAAGACTTCAGAAGGCTAGGGTACCTGAACGTAGGGTACATGAGATGAAACCCTGGAATCTCAGAGGGTTTTATAAAATCTGCATGACGAGTGGCTCAAACCGAAGCTTAAAGACCTTTGACTAGGGTGTCACGTTGCACTTGGTTCGTGGATGGGCGTCGCATGCAACAGCACAAAAACCAGGGTCGGTATCACGCACACGCCGACGCGCGTGAATAGACAACCAAATGGCGGGATGGCCATGAACGCGTGAGGAAACACATTGGCGAGGGGCTCGGGTGCATTTGGTTGCGGTGCAGCCTGGTGGGCGGCTAGTACATGTCGCGTTGCGATACTGGCATGGCATCAGTGTCGGCCACGCTCAGCAACACCCCCTTGGCGTTTAAAACGCTATAACTTCTCAGGCTTTGCTCAGAAAATTGTTTTAAAAATACCAAGCAATTGCTCGTTCAAATCTGCGTCGAAACCAACCTTCCAAAATTGAAAATTCGATTTTTGGGGGCCCAGGAAAAAATCCCCAAAGATGATCATCCAAGTTGCCCATAACTGCCTCATGTGCCCACCCATGTCGGGCGCGTGGCTTTGCGCCAAGTGCGTGTCTAAGCCCCATACTCGGCTGTACGAGAGCGTTATGTGTGTGGATGACCACGGACCACCAACACTTGGCATGTGCCGCCTCCTAGCGATACACACATCTACCAGCCAAAGTGCCATTTTCCACAGCATATTTCTAGGAATTTCATATTAGTTAAAGTCCACGCCCCTGCCTACCGCGCCACCCCGCCCACGAAACGGTGCAACTGGCATTCCACCACGCGCCCCCATAGTAGAGCATCGCCCTACGCCAAGGGGCCCATCGAGCGCCTCTACTCCTACGTGCGTTCGCCACAGAAAAAGCAGCATTTTCAGCCCAAAACTGCTCCCCATAGTGGCCAACTTGTCGTTGGGGTGTCACGTCGTGCCTATAGCGACATGCTTTCAGTGGCCTACACGCACGGTGTGTATTGTGCAACTTATGCCAAGGGGCGTATTCACCGAGTTTGGTGCGACGAGTGCCGCTTTTTCCATAGGTTTGGACGGTTGGCGCAACCCACAATTTTCCGGCGCCAACGCATCATGCACTGATTTCGCGTTTTTAAAGGGCGCCCACAAATGGTCGTGTTGTCGCGCGGGTGGGTGTAAAGCGCGCGATAGGCGTTCGCCCGAACTATTCCCACTGTAGTTAGCATGTATGCACATGCAGCCGGCGTTATCCTCGCGCATGCATGCGCTTTGCGATCGAAAATGCAAAACCCGGACTTATGTGGAGGGGTGCTATAACAATTATTGTGTTCTTTTAAAAAAATCAGCAGTTTTTTTTCAGCAGTTTCTTTTTCCTGCACCACAACTGCACACCACCACCTTGGTCATCCAGTCTCGACAGCTCAGACTCGCACATACTGACTGGCGGAGTTGGCGGCAGTCGCGATGGTTTCCGGGCTGGTGAGCCACAGGGCCCAGGATACGACGTTCCGGATGGGCCCGAAACGCCCTCGATGCAAATCTAGGACGTCGTCGAAGATTTCCACTCGATTTGTCCTGGATTTTCGATAGGACCTTCCAAGATCGAAAACAAGGTACATCCCTTGTCCGCTCGGTAGAGCGGTCGTCTCGTGTACGAGAGGTACCGGGTTCGATTCCTGGCCGATGTATTTCGGCAATATCGGCCCGGCGTGTCCCGGGTTTCCTCGGTTGATGCATTAGCCCTTCGGGGTTCGAATGAGGCAATGGTCTATGGGCTATGCCAGACCTACGACTGCAGTTGGCGCACGAGGTCAAGTGCTGGGGCGGCTTCGGCCGATGTCCCGGGGCGAACTTTACTTTACTTTTACCTTCCAAGATCGAGCCTACGACTTCCTAGATTGAATCTGCGTTCTAGCGACTAGCGGCTTTTCGAATACAGTTTTGCAGATAAGCGGCGAATCTGCTACGAGTGTATCCGTTCTATGTGTTCTACGAAAAGCCGCTTTTTTGGTATGTGCTTCTTATTAATAATTACATGAGCTAGCAGCAGAAGGCGATATCGGAAATCACCAAAATAAAAGGCAATCAGAAAGGTCCTCTACATCGACTGCGGGGTGGAAGCAGGAACATGAGAAGACGCAGAGTGGGCACGAGCACACGCATCAGACTTGGCCATCTGCACACCGGCAGAGAGAATGCCGCCCAGGGTACCATGCACGCAAGCCGAGACCCGCTGCAACAGCCCCCGCCGTGTGCGCGACATGTGACGGCGGAACTCAGCAGGTTGGCCGGCGACAAAGTTTCGAAGTGCCTGAACGGATTGACCACGAAGAAAGCAAGAGGTCGGGGCGGAAGGACCGCCCGGGAAGTTGCGCACAGCCAACAGCACCGCGAAGATGTAGACCACAGTCAAAGCGGACTTCCCGAGTCGGCCGCGGTCCTCAACCACAAAAGGGTAGTACCGGTGAACACCCTGCACTGGGGCGGAAGACGCCCGGTCCGCTGCCAACTTAGCATGCTCCGCCTCGGTCGCCGCGATTCCCGGGATGCACCAGCGGGGGTCGTTGCTCCAAGTGGGGGTCGTGGAGGACACGCACGCGAAGTCGATCATGTAATCGCACGCTGCCCCTCCCCACCCCGCCAGCGTCAGGTCCGACGGCCGCGAGCGGTCCGCTGGGCGCAGCCCACTCGTCTCAAGGGTCAAGTCGCCGGCTCCCGAGCGGTCCCGGTCAAGCACCGCCCCCGCATCAATTGCCACAGATGCCCACAGATTCTTCAAAGCGGTATGCATGCGGTGCTTGTAGTTCGCTACGGGGCATATGGGTAGATGATCCACGATGAAATCCGTAGCGCTCCGGTTCGAGCCATCCGTAGAGCGAAGCCATAAGGGATCAATACCACACGTTGGGCCAGGGCAAGTGACAAGCGCGGAACCTCCGCGCGGGCAAAGGCCCAGTACCCGCGCAGCGGCGGCCGCATAAGCAGCATGGGGAATCTTGCGGGCGGACTCGTGATCCGACTGGAAAAGCGATAGGGAGCCCGGCCCGCACGCGCTGTACAGGCGCAGGGTATCAAGTCGCGAGGCCGCTGCACCAGTACGTTGGAAGCTGAGATCGAGGGCCACGAAGTCACGCAAGCGAATCGCACGGCTGAGGTGGCGTTGGACAACCATGGTCGTGGGTTGATCATCGGAGGTCGCACCCGAACCCGTACCCGAGGGCGGAGCAGTAGAACCTGGCAGCGATTCTGGGAGGGAAACAGTGGCTGCTGACGGAGGGTGTGCCACTAATTCGCCCGGCGACGGTATCTTCAGAGCTACAAAAGCGCATGTAGTAACGGTATTGGCAGTACTCGTACCACCGATAGGAAGCAATTGCTGGGCAGCAGAGGCGGCCTCACCAGTACCAACTCCAAGAGGAGTGGCCGTAAAAGGAGATGTGGTGACGCGCAATCCTCCGCTAGTGCTCGTACCCGTACGGGTCGTAGTACCAGCTGCTGGATCCGATGCAGCGGTGGTCGTAGCATTACTGACCGTAAGTAACTCGAAGATCTCGTGGGCGTGCCCATACGCCGCGCGTGCGCGCCGCACATCTTCTTGCGGTAACGTGGTTAGGGCCCGTACAGTCTCGTACACGCGGCGCGTCTCACGTGCCCATGGCAAAGCACTCGTAGCCACGGACGACACCTCGGCGCGGACCGCCTCGTATAAGGGGCCAAGGGCGGGCCCGTACTCCCGTACTAGCTTTGGCAGGACAACCGATTGCGCGGAATAAAACGCCGCAGGGGCCTCGGACTGCAGCAATGCCAGATTCAGACCGCCAAAATCCGCGGGCATACTCATCTGAACGATTGCAGCCTCCATGCGCGGTGTAGACTGGTCGCAAGCGTCCAGGCCAAGCAGCGAAAACGCAGCCGAAATGTTGGCGGCGTCCACGGCCTCCAAGAAAGGGTCCAGCTCCGACGGCGGCATCATGCGGCTGAGGAAGCCAGTCTGCCGCACCGCGCATACGACCAGCAACCGCATGGCCCCATGGTGGCAGCCGTATCCCGACGTGCCAAAGGAGGCGATGCGCTCCAACAGTGTGGCGTGGGCCTCCCGGCGCCGCCCCAACGCGCCGGTCATCCACTCGGGGTAATGGCTAATAGGAGCACCCAGGTACACGGCGCCATCCTGGACAGGATCATCGGCCGGGGTCCGAAATCCTCCCGGGGCCAACTTCTCCCGTACTGTCCGCAACTCGGACTCGCTGTCGCCGGGGTGACGAACGTACCGCGTCTTACTGTCCTGTACCATCAGTCCGACTTTGGAAAGCTCCGTGCAGTACTCGTCGAAAACGCGCGGAACGTGGGCCGCGGCAGTGGCCGCGCCGCAATCATCCGCAAAACTCTGGCAAAAAGTATCAGCGGCGGTACGAGCCACAACCGCTTGGACTGGGCCCGCGATAGCGAGGCAGAAGTATAGCGGGGCCAGGACATCACCCTGGCGTACACCCGTACGAGACTGTAGGGTGGCGCGCAAAGTACCGGGATCATCCGTCGCGTAGTAGTACAGGTCGCTAGGGCGATCGTACAACATCTGGAAAAAAGGGATCAGGCCATGTAGCCGCGGGTGCTGAAGCAAGCCGTAAAGTATCGCACCCCGGGATACCTCATTGAAGGCATTCCGAATATCCAGGAGTAGTAGTCCTTTCCCACCAGTACCACGCCCGCCGAAAAGTTGCAGCGCCACCCGCATGCTCATATACGCCGTCTCACAGCCAGCTCCCGACTGAAAGCTGCGTTGCACCGGGCCCATGACCTCCCGCGCATCCGCACCCACTTGCCCCAGAGCGTGGGCGGAGGCCAGGCGCACCAGCACGGAGCCGACGCCGAGCGGGCGTACTCGCAGCGGCTCGCCGCGCTTTTCCCGCTCCTCGCGCGCGGCGGGGTCGTCCTTGTGGAGCGCAAAGACGGAGCCACTCGCCAAGAAAGCCGCAGTGCGCGAGTGGCACCGCCCCGCCAGGCAGCGGTTCACCCACAGGCGCCATGAAGGTACGTCTAGGTCCCTGATGTGCTCCCAACGCCACCAGTCCACATGCCCTGCGGAAAGGCGGGGTGCACGACGCAGAACCCGCCGCTGGTCCTCCCCCCACCGCATAACCTCATCCGCATTGTCGCCCCACGACGGCGGCGCCCGTTGCAGGTCCGGCGGTTCTTCGGGGGGAGAGTACTCCGGGCTGGTGGCAGCAGGAGGCGGATGGAGGGCATCGAGGGCAGGGAGCGCCGCAGCGGCGTCAGACACCATGCCGAGGTCAGCAGTGTCCAGCGCCTGGCGAGCGCGGCGCAGCTCCTGCACAGCGGTGAGTTTCGCCGCCCGGCGGTGAGCATCCACCACCGCCGGCGGCACCCCATCAGCCGCAGCATCGGCGCCCCCTTCCGCAGCCTCAGCAGCAGCCGCCCGCGCCCTCGCAGATCGCCGGCGCTTCCGTCGGCGGGCACTCCGAGATGTGGTCGTCGGCAGCTCACCCGCCTCCATCTGGTAATTATGTAACTCGCTGCCATCCCGCGATTCGCGCCACAGTTGCTGCATCCCGCACACCGAGAAGCCGGCGCGCACAGCATCCCCTGCCTCCCACAGCCGCACTCGCCGCTCCGCCAATTTCCGCACAACTGCGGGGCTGCTGGATGGGTAGGGTCGCAGTAGTAGCCCCGCAAATACGCAGACAGCGCCTTCGGCCCCGTACGACCGGTCGTCGGTAGGAGGGAAGCGGTCAGCATAGGCCAGCGTACGGTCTAGCAGGGGGAAGAGGACAGGCCGAGCTGCGGGACAGACGCCGACAGCCGTGCCCCGCAGCGGCGTACGGGGCATCTTGCGGTAGACATCGCTGGTAGCGCACCACCGAGCGGTGGCCGCGAGAGCGGCATCATGAGCGGCTGAGGCAGGAGCCGGCGCGTGCTGGCGCTGCAGCGCCCGCACGCCAGCCGCCGACGCCGGGAGAGCCACACCGGGGGGCGGAGCCGTGGGAGGAGGGGGGCTGCAGAACTGGCAGGTGGCGGCACGGGCCGCCGCTTGCGCGCCATGGAACACGTGGTGGCCCGAGCGCGGGCAGCCGTCTCGTGGGACGCACCGCAGATACACAGAAGGGTCGAAAGTCGTAGCGTAGGCGAGGTGCATGGCAGCTACCTCCGGGTCGTCGGACTCCATCCCGTGGTTCACGTGCGTGCACAAGGGGGCTGGCCGCCGGTAGGTGCGTCCGCAGCCGCCATCGCAACACCGGAATTGCCAGTCAACGCCCCCGCCGGGCGTCGACGATTGCACCCGCGCCATCGCGCCCACCACCACCGCCGCCCCCGCCGGGACCGCGACCCCCAATGGGAGACCCCCTAGCAGAGGGGCCTGGAGGGGCCAGAGGACGCCCCACGGTGCTGAACCCCCACCGGCCACGCCACAGCCAGAGGCTGGGGGTCGGGGGAGGAGTCAATATTGTATGTGCTTCTTATCATTGTATAACTGTGCAGGTATATTAATCCTAACTGCTTCAAGGTACGGCCGGACGCGCACATACGTATCTTCGTAAGCAGGATTAGCACGCGAGGCCGCGAGAAGCTTCGCAGAAGCCGTATAATGTACCCTGCATGTACCGTATTGTGAACTATTATATCTTACATTAGGGCTGTACCGTATGGTTGGGGCGCTATTACCCGTACTCTTTGTATGAGCTAACAGCAGAATAAGGCGATATCGGAAATCACCAAAAAAAACTCTTTGTATTAATGCTTAAAAACACTCTTTATTGTTAAAATAAAACTCTTTGTACTCTTTGTGTTAATGCTAATAGCAGTGCTATGCGCAGCCGGGGCCCAGTAGTTATACTGGCAAAAAATACCAATATCAGTGTGAATTAACATTTAAAGTATCTGTATTTATAATAAAAACAGTTTACTGTTGTTTTACCTCCTGCCATCTGTACTCGTACGCGGCGGACGGCAGGCGGGTAAGCATTAGGCCATCACAAATTAGTTAATCGTTTTGGGTGCCCCCTCCTTTTTTGAGCGCCTTTTCATTTTCCTCCTGCTGTATCCACAGGTACTACAAAGTATTGTCAAAAGCACTGCAAAAGATGGAACTTGGCGGTTATATCATTGCTGGCGATGTCATGCAAGCACAGATTGGCCGGCAAGCTATTGCCTCAGGCATTACCTGCACAAGAGAGGGCAATTATGAAGAAAAAACGCATATAAATTACAGTGTGGAAGTGAAAATCCCTTGCCCTCTCGGCCAAAGCCTACCATACTATGTTTGTTTAATGACAGATGCATGCTACTCTGTCACTCTCGCAGCTCTGCTGGGATCCGGCCCGTCTGCATGCTTGCCCATTTCAAAAATGCCGAAGAACCGCTTTAGACAGTCATCAAAGGGGGGGGGGGGGGGGGGGAGGTAGGCTTCTGCAGCTGCGCCCATACCCCGCCGCTCTTTCGTTATTCTCAGGTGAGCTGCACGGCAACCGCGCGAGGTGCGCATGCTGCACGAAGTTGCGTCCCACCTTGTTCGTTGTATCGGCCATGCACCCGACTTCCATAGACCCAAGCCAGGCAGTCGACTATATCGTTAAAGTGTGTCTTCTTCCTTGACAGACTATCAGGGTCACCGGCGTGCCGCGTGGGTAGGTGGCGGCTGCCAGATGTGACTACCGTCATCATACACAACATAGGGATCACCGGCGCCGGACGCGCCTATACGGGGAGGGTAACCGTAAGATAAAGCCCATTTCAAGCGTTTCCACCGCGTCGGAGAGGGTATCGTCGATAAACGCAGTGCAATCTTGCGCGGTGTCGGCGGTGTTGTTTGGGACGCTCGTGGCGACAACATCGGCATCGTGAAGCGGTAGGGAGGCGGGGGCAAGACAACGCATGACAGTTCATCAACCTGCAAGCATGTCGGTGTCGGGCCAAACTCCGCCGCCTTCCCCCACGACGGCTTGAACTGATGCACGTTGTCGGAGCTGACGCTCACGCATACTGACAGAACGCTACCAATCAGTTTCAGGGGCATGGTGGGGTGGGTGTTGTGATGCCCAATGGCGGCCCCCGGCCAGGGTTCTGCGGGGGGCGTGCCGAGTCGAGCCTCTTCAACCAACGTGGCGCCGCAAAGGATAGTGCACCCGCAGACGTGGGGTCAGGCGCAGCTGTACGAGTCGCGACGGCTTCTCCAGTACATTAAGTACTGTTTGGGATTTAGCATATTGTTTTGCTGATATCGGTCCCCCCCCCCCCCCCCCCCCCCTCTTTTTTCTGGGGGGGGGGGGGGGGAGGGGGAGGCAGCTAAAACGACACATCAACTTGTGAGGGCCTTGTAGGATAAGGTCTCTTTTCGGTACTGTATATATTCGTTACTTCTCACTTTCCCGCCGACAGACAGCACCTGACGTACTGCGTACCCCATCATTTAGACATCTATTCATACTTCCGAAAGCAGTGCTGCGCAGTGGTCAGGTAGTGGTGGTATGTTGACGCCGTGAAAAATTTAATATAAATAGCAAAGGATTAGTTAGATAGCAGCATAGGTGCATTGATGTTAAAGTAGCTTCCAGCTTTCCACGATTGACAGTAGTGCGAAGACTGGTTAGTAGTAATCATGCTACTGCCCGGTCCTGCTCTCGCTTAAAAAGAATATATGGGGCTAATAGGAAGTTATGAAGCTCTCAATTCTATCCCCCCCCCCCCCCCCTCTCCCGCCCTCTCTCTCTCTCTCTCTCTCTCTCTCTCTCTCTCCCTATCTCTGTCTCTCTCTCTCTCTCTCTCTCTCTCTCTCTCTCACTCTTTGCATATACACACCACATATGGCATCACAAATTCATAGCCATCAAGCACAAGAGATCAATGTAAGGCAGCATCAGCAAAGGTTTAACAAAGGCATGGATTATGACACATTGTGCCGCTGTCAGCCTCCACTGTCCGCATAAAAGTGTGGAATATAGCGTTGGCAGGCTTCGGATGGAAGGTACCTTGTAAAGTGGAGTCTGCCAAAGGGTACAGACTGATGGAATAGCTCATCTAGAACTGAGAGTCGGATTGCCGCAGCTCTCGAACAATGATGAACTCATCAGCCCAAAGCGTTGAGCACCATTCAACGACTCCAGGTGCAATGGTGCCTCTCACAGACCACTTTCGACGAATTGCAAGCCACAAAGCACCTGATATTGTACCAGCAGGAACAACAACAAATCCATCAAGGTATCAGCATTTCCTCCGGAAGTATACATGCAGCGTATTCCCCAGATTCATTGTCCAGCGAATAATGAAATTTCTTTGATTTCAACGCATCACATGTGCATGTGAAAAACCTCTTGGAGGAGCATTGCAATCAGACATTCAAGTGCAGAATATGTATATCTTTGCATGCTTGACCAAAAAGCTCCCGCTTGTTGCGTGGGAATGTTTCACTGACCTGCACCGAATTGCGATAAAGCTCCATTACCTCTGGCGGCTTTACTGTTGTCGCTTGCTGTGCGATATCATCACCTCTTTGGCAAAGTTCCTGGGGGTTGGTGTGCACAAAGGTCTCACAAAGATGAGTTATGAGTTCGATAATGAATTGTACTATTTATATAGTATATAGCATATATACTTATGTCATATATATCGACATACATCTGTCAGCCTGAAGAACATTGTGCAATGAGGCGATGTGACTTTGAGCGCACATCTCAATGATGACAGCTCTGACTTCAACCAATCAACGGAGGTACATTATTTATTGCATTTCATCGGGCGTTACCCTTTAGCAACCCTCAGGCCTCCGGGCTGGGCGCGTTAAACGATACCATACTGGAACACTACGAAATATCTATGTGTCGTAGTATTTTGCTAATGTGTAAAGTCAATGTACTTCAATTCAATGTATCCAAAAAATAAAGAGGCGTCCATTCTTGAAATTCTTCAGCTTACAGCGATGAGATGGGGCTGTGAATAACACTGCTACATGTCATTATGCCCCTGTATCCTGCAGCAGTCTGAGACAGCAGGTCCAGCTGTACTGTATCAATAGAGTGATAGAAGCAGACCTTAGGCACCTTAGCCTTGGAAGTTCGTCCTCCTAGCTGGATACTTGCTGGTGATGAGTGACACGCCGAATAATGAGTGGATGGTACCACTGAGAGTAGTGATGTAGCAGAGGGGGTGCATACCTCATATCCCTGCAAATCATGGCTAATCAAGGGGATCCTCTTAGCAAGCTCAGCGGCCAGCAGTTGTGATCCCTCGGTGCCGGACTCAAACCTGCACAATTCAAGGAACAGGACAGGGCGTCGCTTAACCAAGAGGGGCAATCACTGGTACTCTTGATATTGCTTGCACAGTTTTTGATGTGTAATACAGCATCAGCCCATTGTCGTGTATGCTTCTGCACCCTGATACTTCTTTTGATGGAGAGGCAGTATAGGACTACTCTCTACTTGCAGAATTTGCTGAGTGTTTGCATGGACTGTGCACGTTCTAGACGATCCCAATGAATGACAATCAAGCAGTATGCACATCCACAATGGTGAATGACCGTATCATGAATGACCCATACCTGCCACTTGCCATTTCCTCCATCAGAATCCTCCAGCTCTGGGGATCTCCACCTCTACGCTCGCGTGCGACCTTCTGCCAGGCGAGGGCGAGGGTAATCTCCACCTGAGAATGCCGATGCACATGGCAGGCATTTGAGAGGTGCACTTTCCACCGGCAAGACGATGCTGCTTTTGAATGCTGAGTCATGCGACAGGGGCAGTGCCTGTGTTTGAGACGCCACCACAAACTAGCCAGTATCTTGCGGTTAATTCCCTATTATGCGTGGCAAATGCCGTTGAGGGTTTCTGGGCGCGACTCACTTCTCCAATCTCCGTCCGGCCACCCATGGTGTCCTCCAGCCAGGCTTTTCGTTGTGACGGCGTGGCCAACATACGGCGTGTTCTGGCCGCCACGTCATGTGCGGTGCCGTTTGCATAACCCCAATTCCAGCCAGCGGAATTCCAGGCAGAACTGCCCTGGGAGAGCACGAGCAGCGAGCTCCTTGTTTGCCTTACGTTGACCCCCTTGCGGGCTCCCTGAGCAGGAAGGCGATGTTGTCAACGCAAAGCTAGGCCTCAACTACCCAGGGAACTTACGTCGCTCATCCGGCGGTGGGGCAGTGCCACGAGCGCTTCACGGTACCTTCAACGGCTGATGGGACGGTAATGCCGTGGTGGCTCTCATTGTCGTGAAGAGCTCCCGGCGACCGTTCGTTTTAGCACTGCGGCGGCACCGACTGGATATCCGCTGGCTGACTGGCGGGTGGCGAGTGTTTCTCGTAGGCTCTAGGTTTCGTAGGATGCAGTGGCTCAACGAGACCCGCGCGTGTGACGCTGTCAATCATCGATGACGAGGCCGTGATATTGTATCATCGTGGCTAGGCGCTACTGTGCGGGTTTTTAGTCACAAAATGTAGTAGCGACGCGGTGCAGGCCGCTACCATCCGCGGCATTTCCACGCGGCGGGCCCGTTGTACGACCGATGATATTGTTGAGAAATAATATAATAATGTTTCAGCCCTGATATTATTGCATGGCGATACTGGATCGCCGCTGCCTAAACGGCGGTCGTAGAGACGCTGCAAGGGTTTCATCAGTGCCAGTCCTGTCCCGGGGGCGGAAAACAAACGCCAAGCTATATTTATATTGCGATTCGGCGGGAATGGTATTTTTTTGGTGTATATATACTAAGCGGCGCTTCGCGCCGGGGATCTGTGGAGGTGCCCCTACCTCTTGGGTTGAGCGTGGTGCGGGATGCGGGCCGCTTTTAGCCAGCTTGGAGTGTTGATCTTGTAATACTGTTGTTTCCGGGTAATAATGCTTTTATTAGCGTTAGATTTGTCAGTAAATGTTTTTTTCGCCAGTAATTTATTTTTCAAAAGAGACGTATTATTTTGTAAAACAGATTTAAAAATCTGCAAGCCGCGTAAAAGCGGGCCGCTGACTACTGGTGTGCATTACAAAAAGGCCGGTACCCAACCCACCGCTAAAAGTGGTATTACCCCAAAAAAAAAAAAAAAAGGCAGCACTGCAAGATCAGCAATACAGTACAAGCCGCCTACGGGCGGCCCGCATCCCGCACGAGGCCGCGCAGGTCGGGCCGGTCGTCAGGTCTACGGGGCGGGCACGGCGCGGATCGCCACGCCCGCCGCCTGTACCGGCACCGGACGCCGGACGCCGCCGTTCGACCGTCGCCCGTCCGTCGACGGACGCCGGGCCCCGGGTCGGCGGACTGCCCCCGCACCGCGGCGATCCCTTTTTACACCATCATGTTGCAGCATATCCTCCGACCACCGTGTATATAGTCGCTGTATAAATATAGAGGGCGAGTCTCGCTTGCTGATTCAGCAGTAAAAACGCGCTGCGGCACCGCGTTATTTTGGCGTTTCAGACGAATACATGACGTGCCTGAGCTAGAATACACGCGCATCCATTCAGAATCTTGCCGTCTTCGGACCAGTGCCTAGAAATCAAACGAGCGAACACTGAACGTATGACGGTCCATTCACGAAGACGCAGCACAGGAGGACGGCGGACGGAGGACGGAGGACGGACGCCTAAAAATCCGTGATAGAACCGTATTGTAACCGGTATCGATTCTCTCGTATTCCAGGTGATTTCGGACGCGGCTCTCCTTTTCCTCCGCTCAACCCAAGAGGTAGGGGAATATAGTCGCTAGTCGCTGTATAAATAAAGAGGGCGAGTCTCGCTTGCTGATTCGTTGATGCGTATTATTTTGTAAAACAGATTAAATCTGCATGCCGCGTAAAAGCGGGCCGCCGACTACTGGTGTGCATTACAAAAAGGCCGGTATCCAACCCACCGCTAAAAGTTGTATTACCCAAAAAAAAAAAAAAAAAAAAAAAAAGCAGCACTGCAAGATCAGCAATACAGTACAACCCGCCTACAGGCGGCCCGCATCCCGCACGAGGCCGCGCAGGTCGGGCCGGTCATCAGGTCTACGGGGCGGGCACGCCGCGAATCGCCACGCCCGCCGCCTGTACGAGCACCGGACGCCGGACGCCGCCGTTCGACCGTCGCCCGTCCGTCGACGGACGCCGGGCCCCGGGTCGGCGGACTGCCCCCGCACCGCGGCGACCCCTTTTTACAGCACCATACTTGGACTACCGTGTGTAGGTAAGGAATAGTCGCTGAATATAGTCTCGAATGCTGATTCAGCAATAAAAACGCGCTGCGGTACCGCGTTATTTTGGCGTTTTAGACGAATACATGACGTGCCTGAGCTAGAATACACGCGCATCCATTCAGAATCTTGCCGTCTTCGGAGGTGTGCCTAGAAATCAAACGAGCACAGATCGAACATATGACGGTTCATACGCGAAGACGCAGCACAGGAGGACGGACGGACGGAGGACGGACGCCTAAAAATCCGTGATAAAACCGTATTGTAACCGGTATCAATTCTCACGTATTCCAGGCGATTTCGGACGCGGCTCTCCTTTTCCTCCGTTCAACCCAAGAGGTAGGGGAACTGGTAGGTTTGACCGGGTAATAATGCTTTTATTAGCGTTAGAGTTAGATTTGTCAGTATTTTTTTTTCGCCAGTAATTTATTTTTTTTCGTCAGTAATTATTGTTTTTCAACAGAGACGTATTATTATTATTTTGTAACACAGATTAAATCTGCAAGCCGCGTAAAAGCGGGCCGCCGACCACTGGTGTGCATTACAAAAAGGCCGGTACACAACCCACCGCTAAAAGTGGTATTACCCCAAAAAAAAAAAAAAAAGGCAGCACTGCAAGATCAGCAATACAGTACAAGCCGCCTACGGGCGGCCCGCATCCCGCACGAGGCCGCGCAGGTCGGGCCGGTCGTCAGGTCTACGGGGCGGGCACGGCGCGGATCGCCACGCCCGCCGCCTGTACCGGCACCGGACGCCGGACGCCGCCGTTCGACCGTCGCCCGTCCGTCGACGGACGCCGGGCCCCGGGTCGGCGGACTGCCCCCGCACCGCGGCGATCCCTTTTTACACCATCATGTTGCAGCATATCCTCCGACCACCGTGTATATAGTCGCTGTATAAATATAGAGGGCGAGTCTCGCTTGCCGATTCAGCAATAAAAACGCGCTGCGGTACCGCGTTATTTTGGCGTTTTAGACGAATACATGACGTGCCTGAGCTAGAATACACGCGCATCCATTCAGAATCTCGCCGTCTTCGGAGGTGTGCCTAGAAATCAAACGAGCACAGATCGAACGTATGACGGTTCATACGCGAAGACGCAGCACAGGAGGACGGACGGACGGAGGACGGAGGACGGACGCCTAAAAATCCGTGATAAAACCGTATTGTTACCGGTATCGATTCTCACGTATTCCAGGCGATTTCGGACGCGGCTCTCCTTTTCCTCCGCTCAACCCAAGAGGTAGGGGAACTAAGCGGCGCTTCACGCCGGGGATCTGTGGAGGTGCCCCTACCTCTTGGGTTGAGCGTGGTGCGGGATGCGGGCCGCTTTTAGCCGGCTTGTACTGTATTGCTGATCTTGTAGTGCTGTTTTAATCTGTTTTACAAAATAATACGTCTCTTTTGAAAAATAAATTACTGACAAATCTAACGCTAAAAGCATTATTACCCAGGATTAATAGTATTATTACAAGATCAACACTGCAAGCCGGCTAAAATATCAATCGCGTCTGTGTGCTGTCTGTAGTCGGATATTTTAATAAGCGTGTAAGAAAACGCGGCGACCCATTTTTACAGCATCATTTTACAGCAAATATATTCTGCTGCTAGCTCATGTAATTATATACTCGGACCACCGTATATATATAGTCGCTAGTCGCTGTATAAATAAAGAGGGCGAGTCTCGCTTGCTGATTCGTTGATGCGTATTATTTTGTAAAACAGATTAAATCTGCATGCCGCGTAAAAGCGGGCCGCCGACTACTGGTGTGCATTACAAAAAGGCCGGTATCCAACCCACCGCTAAAAGTTGTATTACCCAAAAAAAAAAAAAAAAAAAAAAAGCAGCACTGCAAGATCAGCAATACAGTACAACCCGCCTACAGGCGGCCCGCATCCCGCACGAGGCCGCGCAGGTCGGGCCGGTCATCAGGTCTACGGGGCGGGCACGCCGCGAATCGCCACGCCCGCCGCCTGTACGAGCACCGGACGCCGGACGCCGCCGTTCGACCGTCGCCCGTCCGTCGACGGACGCCGGGCCCCGGGTCGGCGGACTGCCCCCGCACCGCGGCGACCCCTTTTTACAGCACCATACTTGGACTACCGTGTGTAGGTAAGGAATAGTCGCTGAATATAGTCTCGAATGCTGATTCAGCAATAAAAACGCGCTGCGGTACCGCGTTATTTTGGCGTTTTAGACGAATACATGACGTGCCTGAGCTAGAATACACGCGCATCCATTCAGAATCTTGCCGTCTTCGGAGGTGTGCCTAGAAATCAAACGAGCACAGATCGAACATATGACGGTTCATACGCGAAGACGCAGCACAGGAGGACGGACGGACGGAGGACGGACGCCTAAAAATCCGTGATAAAACCGTATTGTAACCGGTATTAATTCTCACGTATTCCAGGCGATTTCGGACGCGGCTCTCCTTTTCCTCCGCTCAACCCAAGAGGTAGGGGAACTGGTAGGTTTGACCGGGTAATAATGCTTTTATTAGCGTTAGAGTTAGATTTGTCAGTATTTTTTTTTCGCCAGTAATTTATTTTTTTTCGTCAGTAAATTATTGTTTTTCAACAGAGACGTATTATTATTATTTTGTAACACAGATTAAATCTGCAAGCCGCGTAAAAGCGGGCCGCCGACCACTGGTGTGCATTACAAAAAGGCCGGTACACAACCCACCGCTAAAAGTGGTATTACCCCAAAAAAAAAAAAAAAAGGCAGCACTGCAAGATCAGCAATACAGTACAAGCCGCCTACGGGCGGCCCGCATCCCGCACGAGGCCGCGCAGGTCGGGCCGGTCGTCAGGTCTACGGGGCGGGCACGGCGCGGATCGCCACGCCCGCCGCCTGTACCGGCACCGGACGCCGGACGCCGCCGTTCGACCGTCGCCCGTCCGTCGACGGACGCCGGGCCCCGGGTCGGCGGACTGCCCCCGCACCGCGGCGATCCCTTTTTACACCATCATGTTGCAGCATATCCTCCGACCACCGTGTATATAGTCGCTGTATAAATATAGAGGGCGAGTCTCGCTTGCCGATTCAGCAATAAAAACGCGCTGCGGTACCGCGTTATTTTGGCGTTTTAGACGAATACATGACGTGCCTGAGCTAGAATACACGCGCATCCATTCAGAATCTCGCCGTCTTCGGAGGTGTGCCTAGAAATCAAACGAGCACAGATCGAACGTATGACGGTTCATACGCGAAGACGCAGCACAGGAGGACGGACGGACGGAGGACGGAGGACGGACGCCTAAAAATCCGTGATAAAACCGTATTGTTACCGGTATCGATTCTCACGTATTCCAGGCGATTTCGGACGCGGCTCTCCTTTTCCTCCGCTCAACCCAAGAGGTAGGGGAATATAGTCGCTAGTCGCTGTATAAATAAAGAGGGCGAGTCTCGCTTGCTGATTCGTTGATGCGTATTATTTTGTAAAACAGATTAAATCTGCATGCCGCGTAAAAGCGGGCCGCCGACTACTGGTGTGCATTACAAAAAGGCCGGTATCCAACCCACCGCTAAAAGTTGTATTACCCAAAAAAAAAAAAAAAAAAAAAAAAGCAGCACTGCAAGATCAGCAATACAGTACAACCCGCCTACAGGCGGCCCGCATCCCGCACGAGGCCGCGCAGGTCGGGCCGGTCATCAGGTCTACGGGGCGGGCACGCCGCGAATCGCCACGCCCGCCGCCTGTACGAGCACCGGACGCCGGACGCCGCCGTTCGACCGTCGCCCGTCCGTCGACGGACGCCGGGCCCCGGGTCGGCGGACTGCCCCCGCACCGCGGCGACCCCTTTTTACAGCACCATACTTGGACTACCGTGTGTAGGTAAGGAATAGTCGCTGAATATAGTCTCGAATGCTGATTCAGCAATAAAAACGCGCTGCGGTACCGCGTTATTTTGGCGTTTTAGACGAATACATGACGTGCCTGAGCTAGAATACACGCGCATCCATTCAGAATCTTGCCGTCTTCGGAGGTGTGCCTAGAAATCAAACGAGCACAGATCGAACATATGACGGTTCATACGCGAAGACGCAGCACAGGAGGACGGACGGACGGAGGACGGACGCCTAAAAATCCGTGATAAAACCGTATTGTAACCGGTATCAATTCTCACGTATTCCAGGCGATTTCGGACGCGGCTCTCCTTTTCCTCCGTTCAACCCAAGAGGTAGGGGAACTGGTAGGTTTGACCGGGTAATAATGCTTTTATTAGCGTTAGAGTTAGATTTGTCAGTATTTTTTTTTCGCCAGTAATTTATTTTTTTCGTCAGTAATTATTGTTTTTCAACAGAGACGTATTATTATTATTTTGTAACACAGATTAAATCTGCAAGCCGCGTAAAAGCGGGCCGCCGACCACTGGTGTGCATTACAAAAAGGCCGGTACACAACCCACCGCTAAAAGTGGTATTACCCCCAAAAAAAAAAAAAAAGGCAGCACTGCAAGATCAGCAATACAGTACAAGCCGCCTACGGGCGGCCCGCATCCCGCACGAGGCCGCGCAGGTCGGGCCGGTCGTCAGGTCTACGGGGGCGGGCACGGCGCGGATCGCCACGCCCGCCGCCTGTACCGGCACCGGACGCCGGACGCCGCCGTTCGACCGTCGCCCGTCCGTCGACGGACGCCGGGCCCCGGGTCGGCGGACTGCCCCCGCACCGCGGCGATCCCTTTTTACACCATCATGTTTGCAAGCATATCCTCCGACCACCGTGTATATAGTCGCTGTATAAATATAGAGGGCGAGTCTCGCTTGCCGATTCAGCAATAAAAACGCGCTGCGGTACCGCGTTATTTTGGCGTTTTAGACGAATACATGACGTGCCTGAGCTAGAATACACGCGCATCCATTCAGAATCTCGCCGTCTTCGGAGGTGTGCCTAGAAATCAAACGAGCACAGATCGAACGTATGACGGTTCATACGCGAAGACGCAGCACAGGAGGACGGACGGACGGAGGACGGAGGACGGACGCCTAAAAATCCGTGATAAAACCGTATTGTTACCGGTATCGATTCTCACGTATTCCAGGCGATTTCGGACGCGGCTCTCCTTTTCCTCCGCTCAACCCAAGAGGTAGGGGAACTAAGCGGCGCTTCACGCCGGGGATCTGTGGAGGTGCCCCTACCTCTTGGGTTGAGCGTGGTGCGGGATGCGGGCCGCTTTTAGCCGGCTTGTACTGTATTGCTGATCTTGTAGTGCTGTTTTAATCTGTTTTACAAAATAATACGTCTCTTTTGAAAAATAAATTACTGACAAATCTAACGCTAAAAGCATTATTACCCAGGATTAATAGTATTATTACAAGATCAACACTGCAAGCCGGCTAAAATATCAATCGCGTCTGTGTGCTGTCTGTAGTCGGATATTTTAATAAGCGTGTAAGAAAACGCGGCGACCCATTTTTACAGCATCATTTTACAGCAAATATATTCTGCTGCTAGCTCATGTAATTATATACTCGGACCACCGTATATATATAGTCGCTAGTCGCTGTATAAATAAAGAGGGCGAGTCTCGCTTGCTGATTCGTTGATGCGTATTATTTTGTAAAACAGATTAAATCTGCATGCCGCGTAAAAGCGGGCCGCCGACTACTGGTGTGCATTACAAAAAGGCCGGTATCCAACCCACCGCTAAAAGTTGTATTACCCAAAAAAAAAAAAAAAAAAAAAAAAGCAGCACTGCAAGATCAGCAATACAGTACAACCCGCCTACAGGCGGCCCGCATCCCGCACGAGGCCGCGCAGGTCGGGCCGGTCATCAGGTCTACGGGGCGGGCACGCCGCGAATCGCCACGCCCGCCGCCTGTACCGGCACCGGACGCCGGACGCCGCCGTTCGACCGTCGCCCGTCCGTCGACGGACGCCGGGCCCCGGGTCGGCGGACTGCCCCCGCACCGCGGCGACCCCTTTTTACAGCACCATACTTGGACTACCGTGTGTAGGTAAGGAATAGTCGCTGAATATAGTCTCGAATGCTGATTCAGCAATAAAAACGCGCTGCGGTACCGCGTTATTTTGGCGTTTTAGACGAATACATGACGTGCCTGAGCTAGAATACACGCGCATCCATTCAGAATCTTGCCGTCTTCGGAGGTGTGCCTAGAAATCAAACGAGCACAGATCGAACATATGACGGTTCATACGCGAAGACGCAGCACAGGAGGACGGACGGACGGAGGACGGACGCCTAAAAATCCGTGATAAAACCGTATTGTAACCGGTATTAATTCTCACGTATTCCAGGCGATTTCGGACGCGGCTCTCCTTTTCCTCCGCTCAACCCAAGAGGTAGGGGAACTGGTAGGTTTGACCGGGTAATAATGCTTTTATTAGCGTTAGAGTTAGATTTGTCAGTATTTTTTTTTCGCCAGTAATTTATTTTTTTTCGTCAGTAAATTATTGTTTTTCAACAGAGACGTATTATTATTATTTTGTAACACAGATTAAATCTGCAAGCCGCGTAAAAGCGGGCCGCCGACCACTGGTGTGCATTACAAAAAGGCCGGTACACAACCCACCGCTAAAAGTGGTATTACCCCAAAAAAAAAAAAAAAAGGCAGCACTGCAAGATCAGCAATACAGTACAAGCCGCCTACGGGCGGCCCGCATCCCGCACGAGGCCGCGCAGGTCGGGCCGGTCGTCAGGTCTACGGGGCGGGCACGGCGCGGATCGCCACGCCCGCCGCCTGTACCGGCACCGGACGCCGGACGCCGCCGTTCGACCGTCGCCCGTCCGTCGACGGACGCCGGGCCCCGGGTCGGCGGACTGCCCCCGCACCGCGGCGATCCCTTTTTACACCATCATGTTGCAGCATATCCTCCGACCACCGTGTATATAGTCGCTGTATAAATATAGAGGGCGAGTCTCGCTTGCCGATTCAGCAATAAAAACGCGCTGCGGTACCGCGTTATTTTGGCGTTTTAGACGAATACATGACGTGCCTGAGCTAGAATACACGCGCATCCATTCAGAATCTCGCCGTCTTCGGAGGTGTGCCTAGAAATCAAACGAGCACAGATCGAACGTATGACGGTTCATACGCGAAGACGCAGCACAGGAGGACGGACGGACGGAGGACGGAGGACGGACGCCTAAAAATCCGTGATAAAACCGTATTGTTACCGGTATCGATTCTCACGTATTCCAGGCGATTTCGGACGCGGCTCTCCTTTTCCTCCGCTCAACCCAAGAGGTAGGGGAATATAGTCGCTAGTCGCTGTATAAATAAAGAGGGCGAGTCTCGCTTGCTGATTCGTTGATGCGTATTATTTTGTAAAACAGATTAAATCTGCATGCCGCGTAAAAGCGGGCCGCCGACTACTGGTGTGCATTACAAAAAGGCCGGTATCCAACCCACCGCTAAAAGTTGTATTACCCAAAAAAAAAAAAAAAAAAAAAAAAAGCAGCACTGCAAGATCAGCAATACAGTACAACCCGCCTACAGGCGGCCCGCATCCCGCACGAGGCCGCGCAGGTCGGGCCGGTCATCAGGTCTACGGGGCGGGCACGCCGCGAATCGCCACGCCCGCCGCCTGTACGAGCACCGGACGCCGGACGCCGCCGTTCGACCGTCGCCCGTCCGTCGACGGACGCCGGGCCCCGGGTCGGCGGACTGCCCCCGCACCGCGGCGACCCCTTTTTACAGCACCATACTTGGACTACCGTGTGTAGGTAAGGAATAGTCGCTGAATATAGTCTCGAATGCTGATTCAGCAATAAAAACGCGCTGCGGTACCGCGTTATTTTGGCGTTTTAGACGAATACATGACGTGTCTGAGCTAGAATACACGCGCATCCATTCAGAATCTTGCCGTCTTCGGAGGTGTGCCTAGAAATCAAACGAGCACAGATCGAACATATGACGGTTCATACGCGAAGACGCAGCACAGGAGGACGGACGGACGGAGGACGGACGCCTAAAAATCCGTGATAAAACCGTATTGTAACCGGTATTAATTCTCACGTATTCCAGGCGATTTCGGACGCGGCTCTCCTTTTCCTCCGCTCAACCCAAGAGGTAGGGGAACTGGTAGGTTTGACCGGGTAATAATGCTTTTATTAGCGTTAGAGTTAGATTTGTCAGTATTTTTTTTCGCCAGTAATTTATTTTTTTTCGTCAGTAAATTATTGTTTTTCAACAGAGACGTATTATTATTATTTTGTAACACAGATTAAATCTGCAAGCCGCGTAAAAGCGGGCCGCCGACCACTGGTGTGCATTACAAAAAGGCCGGTACACAACCCACCGCTAAAAGTGGTATTACCCCAAAAAAAAAAAAAAAAAGGCAGCACTGCAAGATCAGCAATACAGTACAAGCCGCCTACGGGCGGCCCGCATCCCGCACGAGGCCGCGCAGGTCGGGCCGGTCGTCAGGTCTACGGGGCGGGCACGGCGCGGATCGCCACGCCCGCCGCCTGTACCGGCACCGGACGCCGGACGCCGCCGTTCGACCGTCGCCCGTCCGTCGACGGACGCCGGGCCCCGGGTCGGCGGACTGCCCCCGCACCGCGGCGATCCCTTTTTACACCATCATGTTGCAGCATATCCTCCGACCACCGTGTATATAGTCGCTGTATAAATATAGAGGGCGAGTCTCGCTTGCCGATTCAGCAATAAAAACGCGCTGCGGTACCGCGTTATTTTGGCGTTTTAGACGAATACATGACGTGCCTGAGCTAGAATACACGCGCATCCATTCAGAATCTCGCCGTCTTCGGAGGTGTGCCTAGAAATCAAACGAGCACAGATCGAACGTATGACGGTTCATACGCGAAGACGCAGCACAGGAGGACGGACGGACGGAGGACGGAGGACGGACGCCTAAAAATCCGTGATAAAACCGTATTGTTACCGGTATCGATTCTCACGTATTCCAGGCGATTTCGGACGCGGCTCTCCTTTTCCTCCGCTCAACCCAAGAGGTAGGGGAACTAAGCGGCGCTTCACGCCAGGGATCTGTGGAGGTGCCCCTACCTCTTGGGTTGAGCGTGGTGCGGGATGCGGGCCGCTTTTAGCCGGCTTGTACTGTATTGCTGATCTTGTAGTGCTGTTTTAATCTGTTTTACAAAATAATACGTCTCTTTTGAAAAATAAATTACTGACAAATCTAACGCTAAAAGCATTATTACCCAGGATTAATAGTATTATTACAAGATCAACACTGCAAGCCGGCTAAAATATCAATCGCGTCTGTGTGCTGTCTGTAGTCGGATATTTTAATAAGCGTGTAAGAAAACGCGGCGACCCATTTTTACAGCATCATTTTACAGCAAATATATTCTGCTGCTAGCTCATGTAATTATATACTCGGACCACCGTATATATATAGTCGCTAGTCGCTGTATAAATAAAGAGGGCGAGTCTCGCTTGCTGATTCGTTGATGCGTATTATTTTGTAAAACAGATTAAATCTGCATGCCGCGTAAAAGCGGGCCGCCGACTACTGGTGTGCATTACAAAAAGGCCGGTATCCAACCCACCGCTAAAAGTTGTATTACCCAAAAAAAAAAAAAAAAAAAAAGCAGCACTGCAAGATCAGCAATACAGTACAAGCCGCCTACAGGCGGCCCGCATCCCGCACGAGGCCGCGCAGGTCGGGCCGGTCGTCAGGTCTACGGGGCGGGCACGCCGCGAATCGCCACGCCCGCCGCCTGTACCGGCACCGGACGCCGGACGCCGCCGTTCGACCGTCGCCCGTCCGTCGACGGACGCCGGGCCCCGGGTCGGCGGACTGCCCCCGCACCGCGGCGACCCCTTTTTACAGCACCATACTTGGACTACCGTGTGTAGGTAAGGAATAGTCGCTGAATATAGTCTCGAATGCTGATTCAGCAATAAAAACGCGCTGCGGTACCGCGTTATTTTGGCGTTTTAGACGAATACATGACGTGCCTGAGCTAGAATACACGCGCATCCATTCAGAATCTTGCCGTCTTCGGAGGTGTGCCTAGAAATCAAACGAGCACAGATCGAACATATGACGGTTCATACGCGAAGACGCAGCACAGGAGGACGGACGGACGGAGGACGGAGGACGGACGCCTAAAAATCCGTGATAAAACCGTATTGTTACCGGTATCGATTCTCACGTATTCCAGGCGATTTCGGACGCGGCTCTCCTTTTCCTCCGCTCAACCCAAGAGGTAGGGGAACTAAGCGGCGCTTCACGCCGGGGATCTGTGGAGGTGCCCCTACCTCTTGGGTTGAGCGTGGTGCGGGATGCGGGCCGCTTTTAGCCGGCTTGTACTGTATTGCTGATCTTGTAGTGCTGTTTTAATCTGTTTTACAAAATAATACGTCTCTTTTGAAAAATAAATTACTGACAAATCTAACGCTAAAAGCATTATTACCCAGGATTAATAGTATTATTACAAGATCAACACTGCAAGCCGGCTAAAATATCAATCGCGTCTGTGTGCTGTCTGTAGTCGGATATTTTAATAAGCGTGTAAGAAAACGCGGCGACCCATTTTTACAGCATCATTTTACAGCAAATATATTCTGCTGCTAGCTCATGTAATTATATACTCGGACCACCGTATATATATAGTCGCTAGTCGCTGTATAAATAAAGAGGGCGAGTCTCGCTTGCTGATTCGTTGATGCGTATTATTTTGTAAAACAGATTAAATCTGCATGCCGCGTAAAAGCGGGCCGCCGACTACTGGTGTGCATTACAAAAAGGCCGGTATCCAACCCACCGCTAAAAGTTGTATTACCCAAAAAAAAAAAAAAAAAAAAGCAGCACTGCAAGATCAGCAATACAGTACAAGCCGCCTACAGGCGGCCCGCATCCCGCACGAGGCCGCGCAGGTCGGGCCGGTCGTCAGGTCTACGGGGCGGGCACGCCGCGAATCGCCACGCCCGCCGCCTGTACCGGCACCGGACGCCGGACGCCGCCGTTCGACCGTCGCCCGTCCGTCGACGGACGCCGGGCCCCGGGTCGGCGGACTGCCCCCGCACCGCGGCGACCCCTTTTTACAGCACCATACTTGGACTACCGTGTGTAGGTAAGGAATAGTCGCTGAATATAGTCTCGAATGCTGATTCAGCAATAAAAACGCGCTGCGGTACCGCGTTATTTTGGCGTTTTAGACGAATACATGACGTGCCTGAGCTAGAATACACGCGCATCCATTCAGAATCTTGCCGTCTTCGGAGGTGTGCCTAGAAATCAAACGAGCACAGATCGAACATATGACGGTTCATACGCGAAGACGCAGCACAGGAGGACGGACGGACGGAGGACGGAGGACGGACGCCTAAAAATCCGTGATAAAACCGTATTGTAACCGGTATTAATTCTCGCGTATTCCAGGCGATTTCGGACGCGGCTCTCCTTTTCCTCCGCTCAACCCAAGAGGTAGGGGAATTTTCTTGTCCGGCTTTTATGATTTAAAATGCTTGTAGTTTTGACTAAGCGGCGCTTCGCGCCGGGGATTTGTGGAGGTGCCCCTACCTCTTGGGTTGAGCGTGGTGCGGCCGTGCGGGATGCGGGCCGCTTTTAGCCGGCTTGTACAGTAGTGTTGATCCTGTAATACTGTTGTTTCCGGGTAATAATGCTTTTAGCGTTAGATAGATTTGTCAGTAATTTATTTTTCAAAAGAGACGTATTTATTTATTTTGTAAAACAGATTAAATCTGCAAGCCGCGTAAAAGCGGGCCGCTGACTACTGGTGTGCATTACAAAAAGGCCGGTACCCAACCCACCGCTAAAAGCTGTACTACCCCCAAAAAAAAAGCAGCACTACAAGATCAGCAATACAGTACAAGCCGCCTACAGGCGGCCCGCATCCCGCACGAGGCCGCGCAGGTCGGGCCGGTCGTCAGGTCTACGGGGCGGGCACGCCGCGAATCGCCACGCCCGCCGCATGTACCGGCACCGGACGCCGGACGCCGCCGCTCGACCGTCGCCCGTCCGTCGACGGACGCCGGGCCCCGGGTCGGCGGACTGCCCCCGCACCGCGGCGACCCCTTTTTACAGCACCATACTTGGACTACCGTGTGTAGGTAAGGAATAGTCGCTGAATAGCCTCGAATGCTGATTCAGCAATAAAAACGCGCTGCGGTACCGCGTTATTTTGGCGTTTTAGACGAATACATGACGTGCCTGAGCTAGAATACACGCGCATCCATTCAGAATCTTGCCGTCTTCGGAGGTGTGCCTAGAAATCAAACGAGCACAGATCGAACATATGACGGTTCATACGCGAAGACGCAGCACAGGAGGACGGACGGACGGAGGACGGAGGACGGACGCCTAAAAATCCGTGATAAAACCGTATTGTTACCGGTATCGATTCTCACGTATTCCAGGCGATTTCGGACGCGGCTCTCCTTTTCCTCCGCTCAACCCAAGAGGTAGGGGAACCGGGTACCGCATCACGACCTAGACTACTATATACTAAGCGGCGCTTCGCGCCGGGGATTTGTGGAGGTGCCCCTACCTCTTGGGTTGAGCGTGGTGCGGCCGTGCGGGATGCGGGCCGCTTTTAGCCGGCTTGTACAGTAGTGTTGATCCTGTAATACTGTTGTTTCCGGGTAATAATGCTTTTAGCGTTAGATAGATTTGTCAGTAATTTATTTTTCAAAACAGACGTATTTATTTATTTTGTAAAACAGATTAAATCTGCAAGCCGCGTAAAAGCGGGCCGCTGACTACTGGTGTGCATTACAAAAAGGCCGGTACCCAACCCACCGCCAAAAGCTGTACTACCCCCAAAAAAAAAGCAGCACTACAAGATCAGCAATACAGTACAAGCCGCCTACAGGCGGCCCGCATCCCGCACGAGGCCGCGCAGGTCGGGCCGGTCGTCAGGTCTACGGGGCGGGCACGCCGCGAATCGCCACGCCCGCCGCCTGTACCGGCACCGGACGCCGGACGCCGCCGCTCGACCGTCGCCCGTCCGTCGACGGACGCCGGGCCCCGGGTCGGCGGACTGCCCCCGCACCGCGGCGACCCCTTTTTACAGCACCATACTTGGACTACCGTGTGTAGGTAAGGAATAGTCGCTGAATAGCCTCGAATGCTGATTCAGCAATAAAAACGCGCTGCGGTACCGCGTTATTTTGGCGTTTTAGACGAATACATGACGTGCCTGAGCTAGAATACACGCGCATCCATTCAGAATCTTACCGTCGTCGGAGGTGTGCCTAGAAATCAAACGAGCACAGATCGAACGTATGACGGTTCATACGCGAAGACGCAGCACAGGAGGACGGACGGACGGAGGACGGAGGACGGACGCCTAAAAATCCGTGATAAAACCGTATTGTTACCGGTATCGATTCTCGCGTATTCCAGGCGATTTCGGACGCGGCTCTCCTTTTCCTCCGCTCAACCCAAGAGGTAGGGGAATATACGCGCGGCGGCTGCTATACTACTCTATGTACTAAGCGGCGCTTCGCGCCGGGGATCTGTGGAGGTGCCCCTACCTCTTGGGTTGAGCCCGGTGCGGGATGCGGGCCGCTTTTAGCCGGCTTGCAGTGTTGATCTTGTAATACAGTAATGTTGTTTCCGGGTAATAATGCTTTTAGCGTTAGATTTGTCAGTAATTTATTTTTCAAAAGAGACGTATTATTTTGTAAAACAGATTAAATCTGCAAGCCGCGTAAAAGCGGGCCGCTGACCACTGGTGTGCATTACAAAAAGGCCGGTACCCAACCCACCGCTAAAAGTTGTATTACCCCCAAAAAAAGAAAAAAACAGCACTACAAGATCAGCAATACAGTACAAGCCGACTACAGGCGGCCCGCATCCCGCACGAGGCCGCGCAGGTCGGGCCGGTCGTCAGGTCTACGGGGCGGGCACGCCGCGAATCGCCACGCCCGCCGCCTGTACCGGCACCGGACGCCGGACGCCGCCGCTCGACCGTCGCCCGTCCGTCGACGGACGCCGGGCCCCGGGTCGGCGGACTGCCCCCGCACCGCGGCGACCCCTTTTTACAGCACCATACTTGGACTACCGTGTGTAGGTAAGGAATAGTCGCTGAATAGCCTCGAATGCTGATTCAGCAATAAAAACGCGCTGCGGTACCGCGTTATTTTGGCGTTTTAGACGAATACATGACGTGCCTGGGCTAGAATACACGCGCATCCATTCAGAATCTTACCGTCGTCGGAGGTGTGCCTAGAAATCAAACGAGCACAGATCGAACGTATGACGGTTCATACGCGAAGACGCAGCACAGGAGGACGGACGGACGGAGGACGGAGGACGGACGCCTAAAAATCCGTGATAAAACCGTATTGTTACCGGTATCGATTCTCGCGTATTCCAGGCGATTTCGGACGCGGCTCTCCTTTTCCTCCGCTCAACCCAAGAGGTAGGGGAATATACGCGCGGCGGCTGCTATACTACTCTATGTACTAAGCGGCGCTTCGCGCCGGGGATCTGTGGAGGTGCCCCTACCTCTTGGGTTGAGCCCGGTGCGGGATGCGGGCCGCTTTTAGCCGGCTTGCAGTGTTGATCTTGTAATACAGTAATGTTGTTTCCGGGTAATAATGCTTTTAGCGTTAGATTTGTCAGTAATTTATTTTTCAAAAGAGACGTCTTATTTTGTAAAAAACAGATTTAAAAATCTGCAAGCCGCGTAAAAGCGGGCCGCTGACCACTGGTGTGCATTACAAAAAGGCCGGTACCCCACCCACCGCTAAAAGTTGTATTACCCAAAAAAAAAAAAAAGCAGCACCGCAAGATCAGCAATACAGTACAAGCCGCCTACAGGCGGCCCGCGTCCCGCACGAGGCCGCGCAGGTCGGGCCGGTCGTCAGGTCTACGGGGCGGGCACGGCGCGAATCGCCACGCCCGCCGCCTGTACCGGCACCGGACGCCGGACGCCGCCGTTCGACCGTCGCCCGTCCGTCGACGGACGCCGGGCCCCGGGTCGGCGGACTGCCCCCGCACCGCGGCGACCCCTTTTTACACTACCATCATGTTACAGCATATCCTCGGACCACTGTATAAACAGAGAGGGCGCGTCTCGCTTGCTGATTCAGCAATAAAAACGCGCTGCGGTACCGCGTTATTTTGGCGTTTTAGACGAATACATGACATGCCTGGGCTAGAATACACGCGCATCCATTCAGAATCTTACCGTCGTCGGAGGTGTGCCTAGAAATCAAACGAGCACAGATCGAACGTATGACGGTTCATACGCGAAGACGCAGCACAGGAGGACGGACGGACGGAGGACGGAGGACGGACGCCTAAAAATCCGTGATAAAACCGTATTGTTACCGGTATCGATTCTCGCGTATTCCAGGCGATTTCGGACGCGGCTCTCCTTTTCCTCCGCTCAACCCAAGAGGTAGGGGAACGTGTACTACTAAACTTTTTAATACGTTTTTAGTGGAACCAGCAGCAGCACGCGGCAGCCGGATATGAAGGCGGCTCAATTATCTAGCGGCAGATCTGCGCGCCGGGCATCACGATGATGGCCGCTAAAGTAGTAATTGTATATTTATACATTTAATGAAGAATTTGTTATTTAGGCAGTTACGATTCAATGTTAAGTTTTAGGTCCCCCCCCCTAACTTTACCCCCCCCCCCCCCAACCATCTATCATTAGGTCTGGCAATACTTAGTAGAACATGCCCTCAGCTATGTTAAAACCCCCACTGGCATGACTTTTCTGAACTGTTTCAATGCATGGCTGTGTGCATGAGGGTGTATATATATACCCCTTCCATATGCAAGCATAAAACGGAGAGGGGGTGGGGCACTTTTTGGAACCATCAGCAAATTACAGTCAGCATCAAGGCAACCCAACCATATGATGGTCCTATCCACCCCTCCATGTAGACAGTGCTATGTTGCCGCCGACCTGCTGTATGTCGCCGCCTTATAATACGGTATATTTTGCATGGATGATATAAATACCGTTGGTAGCGCGCGTCGTGCGGCGGTGATAGACCTAGCTCACGCCAACAGCCGCCCAACACTGCTTAAGTACTGAAATGAAAGTTTCGATCCCAAATTAAAGACCCCCCCCTCAGTTTCTCCGGAAATCCGGTACCTAAAGCATCACATACATTTAATCGTAACTGCCTTTATCATTACCGCCTCTTGGTAGTCGCTATGAACTATGAATTCAAAGGGAGGTTGGGCAAGGGGGAATAGTTGAAAAGTGCGGTGGCTTAGTTAAATGGAAAGGGCGGGGGAAGTTGCAGAAAGAGCCACAAAAAGCAAGGGGAGGGAGGGCGGGCTATGCGGGCAGGAGGCCAACACATGACTAGGAGAGTGGTCTCATCTAGCGGGCGATGATGGTATATAAGATTCGATGGGTACTTTGGTGACCGTTGGTTTCTTCCGAGGGCGGCACGTAAAGTACCGTACTGCATAATGCTTAAGCACCACCATTGCCCTTGCCTGCGCGCATTGCTATGTGGCCGCCACTTCTAACTGACGTGGCGCCGAGGGCGCGGGCAATCGGTGTCGACACTCGCATATACCCTAGGGCTAGGGTTGGAAAGGAAACCCCAAAAACACAACTCTAAACATTTCAAAGGGTGGAGGTAGGCAAGGGAGATTAGCCACCTCGGTCTTCAAGGCTGCGAAGGACGGCCGTGGGCGGGAGAGGGCCAGCCGAACAAGAGCGCGGGGGCGCGGGCAGGAAGCGTAGTCCGGTCGATTTAGTCGTTTGGTACCGCAGAATTGCGGGCATAATTGCCCTTGTGGAGGATGCCGTTGTCCATGGGGACGTTAGCTGCGTTTGCGCCCGACGCCGCGCCCTTCCGTAAGCAGTACGAGGTCCACACGACATCTTCGGGGGGGGGGGGGGGGGGGGGGGCTCGATAGATGCGGCCAACGGCCCGGTTGCGCCAGTCGCCGAGGATAGCGGTGTTCCACGTGAGGGGTGGGTAGAACCGTCGCCGGGGAGCGCCCAGAATCGGCCGGGTTGCTTGGCGGAGTAGGAGGACGCTCGGAATAACGCTGCGTCCCGGTATCAGACGACGAAGCGGCGCATGAGGGCTGTCCAAGCGGGTACGGCGGTAGCATGGATGGAAGTAGTACGGAGCTTGAACCCGTCTCGACGCTTTCGATGTCCCGCCTTCTCGCCGTTGGCGAAGAGGGTGACGTTGTGGGCGTCGACGGCCATGTTCTGGAGTCGGCAAGAACGCTAGACTCATATCGGGAGTTAATTGAAGTTTGAAATCGCTTAGTATTATTGCCGATGCGAGTAAGCATATGCCAGCTGTCTTACGCGGCCCGGCGGCATGAACCCGAATAGGGTCAACTATGTGAGTAGTGCGTAGCGTGCAACTCCTGAGGGCGAGGTCCATGCTCTTGGAGAGATTCGTGCTGTCCTTACCCCTCCCCACCCCTTCCCCCACCCCGTCCCCCGGCCCTCCAGGTGGCGTGGCGGAGGCATTGTCGTGGTTCCGGTCACGATTGGCAGTCCATCCCGGAGTTTGCGCTTGCCGGTGCGCTTGTTCTCGTGTCTCCATGTGCGGCGGGCATGGAGGCGGTGTTTAATTTTTACACTTGGTGTAGTTTGTGTAGCCGTTGCACTGCGTAGATATGCATGCATTGGAGGAGGGCGGTGACCTCCGCCGGGGTTTTTCTGGTGGATTCGAGCGGCCGGGACGCATGAGTTGTGTCAAACCCTTGATCGTATGTTCGTGCAGGGTGCCGCTGCGGTAAATGACGAGTGGGATGATGTTCACCGTGCATCCCGGCCATCGTTTGCATATGGCATGTGCGAGCGGTTCATACGCGGTGTGAATATCCCGTGCACACTCCATATTGTGGTCGGTGCAAAGTTTTGACTCCGCAATTTGAACAATCTCGACCCCGGTGAAGTCCGCGTCCTCCAAGGATTTTCCCCGCACCGGATTGACGGCGCGTAGTATGTGTGGCTCGCATTATTGAGTCGTTTGGAGTGAAGGAGGATTGAGTCGTTTGGAGTCTGGTATGTGGACAGGGACCCGGATGAGGGTGCCGTCATCCTCGCCTTTGTGTATCCGACCCTTCGCGTTGAGGTGGTGTTCGGGGGTGGGGGTGCGAGGTGCGTGGGGTTGGGGTTTTTGAGTACGGTAGCCCTCTCCGTGGCTTTGAGTACGATTTTACAAGGCATTTGTGTCGGTCCGGTAACCGGCCGTTCAAAAGTTCGCATGAGACCATATGCATGTTGCTTATAAATGGGTGGCTAAGGCAGGCACGGATGAGGGCTCCCCCCGCCATGAGGCGGGTATTGAGCACCCCGTACATGAACCCCAGTTTGTGGGTGTATTGGGCGTGCGTGAACCCCGGGTGCTTCTATGGAATTTATCCAGCGAAGCGTCGATTTTTCGGCGGTGAGCTTTATTGCCGTACGGGTAACTACCCGTATAGTGCAGCGGATCGGGCCTATAGGTGCATGACTAAAGCGCTTATCTACTGGCATGTACTAAGTACTATAATCCACCCACCCGCCCACTCGCCCACCCACCCGCCCGCCCACGGTCCTTAATTACACAGCCGTCCGATTACGATCTCACGGCTAGGAGGTACTGGTACTGGTACTCGCTACTCGCTGCTGGTAATGGAAAAAAAACCCTGGTAGAGACTACTTCAAAGCGCTGGCAATGCGAACGCTCGCGCTGCTGGTACCGGATTATTGGTAAGTAATCCTACTTAATACTGGTACTCGCTACTCGCTGCTGGTGCTGCTGGTACTGGTGTGAATTACAAAAAGGGCAGTTCCCTAGAACTGCTGGTACTACACCCCTCCACATAAGTCCGGGTTTTGCATTTTCGATCGCAAAGCGCATGCATGGGCGAGGATAACGCCGGCTGCATGTGCATACATGCTAAATACAGTGGGAATAGTTCGGGCGAACGCCTATTGTGCGCTTTATACCCACCCGCGCGACAACACGACCATTTGTGGGCGCCCTTTCAAAAACGCGAAATCAGTGCATGATGCGTTGGCGCCAGAAAGTTGTGGGTTGCGCCAACCGTCCAAACCTATGGAAATTGCGGCACTCGTCGCACCAAACTCGGTGGATACGGCCCTTGGCATAAGTTGCACACACCGTGCGTGTAGGCCACTGAAAGCATGTCGCTATAGGCACGACGTGACACCCCAACGACAAGTTGGCCACTGTGGGGAGCAGTTTTGGGCTGAAAATGCTGCTGTTTATGTGGCGACCGCACGTAGGAGAGGCGCTCGATGGCCCCCTTGGTGTAGGGCAATGCTCTACTATGGGGGCGCGTGGTGGAATGCCAGTTGCACCGTTTCGTGGGCGGGGTGGCGCGGTAGGGGCGTGGATTTTGATTAACATGAAATTCCTTGAAAAATGCTGTGGAAAATGGCATTTTGGTTGGTAGATGTGTGTATCGCTAGGAGGTGGCACATGCCAAGTGTTGGTGGTCCGTGGTCATCCACATACATAACTCTCTCGCGCAACTGAGTATGGGGCTTCGACACGCACTTGGCGCAAAGCCACGAGCCCGATATGGGTGGGCACATGAGGCAGTGAGGGGCAACTTGGATTATCATCTTTGGGGATTTTTTCCCGGGGACCCAAAAAATCGAATTTTCAATTTTGGAAGATTATTTTCGACGCAGATTTGAACGAGCAATTGCTTGGTATTTTTAAAACAATTTTCTGAGCAAACCCTGAGAAGTTATAGCGTTTTAAAGCCAAGGGGGTGTTGCTGCGCGTGGCCGACATTGATGCCATGCCAGTATTGCAACGCGACATGTACTGGCCGCCGCCCACACGGCTGCACCCCAACCAAATGCACCCGAGCCCCTCGCCAATGTGTTTCCTCACGCGTTCATGGCCATCCCGCCGTTTGGTTGTCTATTCACGCGCGTCGGCATGTGCGTGATACCGACCCCGGTTTTGGTGCAGTTGCACGCGACGCCCATCCACGCACCAAGTGCAGCGTGATTCCCTAGTCAAAGGTCTTTAAGCTTCGGTTTCAGCCCCTCATCATGCAGGTTTTATAAAACCCTCTGAGATTCCAGGGTTTCATCTCATATGCCCTACGTTCAGGTACCCTAGACTTCTGAAGTCTTGAGACTGCCGAAAAGGGACCCCAAACTTATGTGAAGGGGTGTAGTACTGGTACTCGCGACTCGCTGCTGGTATTAATATGGGAAAAAACTCTGTTACTTCAAAGCGCTGGCAATGCAAACGCGCGCTGCTTGTTATGTACTCTACACTGCTGTACTTTGTACTGCGGGAGCCGACGAAGGAGCGAAGAACTGGCGACTGAGGCGGACGAGAACGAGTACAAGCCAAGCGAAGTACGAGTATGAGCATTGCGAGTGCGAGTACAAGTGAAGGCGAAGTACTGGGACGAGGACGACGAGGCGACAGTACGAGCGACTACAAGGCGACTAGTAGTGCAGGACAGTATTACGAGTACCCACATGGGGTGCGAGTAACCTGTATGTACCTGCGTACCAGCAGCGGCGAGTGTCGTACGCTATGGTGTCACTTGCTAGAGGATGATGATACCAAGCGTGAGATGGAGCGCTGCCTTAGTGGAGTGTTAGTAGTAGGTACTAGAGCCTACTAGAACCATCTAGAACGCTATAGCATTTGCTGTAGCAATAGTAGATAAATATTATATCACTGTGCTGCGGACAGACGAAGGTGCTAGCAACCTGTCTGTAGTTAGTTGCGTGTTACTAAAATAGCGACGGGCCGCGGGTTAGGACCGCACACGTCGATTTTAGAATTAGTCTAGTAGTTACACGCAGCACAAGTGGCGGAAATTGGATCGGTACACAGCGCACGGAATGACGGAAACCAGCGACTATAAATAGGCCGGCAAAACCACCGCCGGGCCAGTCACCCAGGTTACCGGCATTCCGGTACTGTAAGATTCCCTTTTTCCCAAATCTCCGCTCATTATTCCTGGCCGTGTGGAATAACGATCCAGCAATGGGCCCTCGACTCAGCTCCGGCTCTAGGACTATCTACGGCTAGACGACTATTCGGCCTAAGTCCTTAGGGGGCTGTAATACTTGGTTTCGGAGCGGTGACCGGAGCACATGGTTCCGGATTCCACAAGAGAAGCGGCATAGTGACGAGAGCGAGAGGCGAGATGGGGACAGAAGAAGACTTCAGATGTCAAGGATCCTATGGCGGGGACGCCCACCGAGGATGCGCACCGGCTTTGATAGATGGAGTCAAGTTCATAAATTCGCTCGCTCGTTGTCGCATCCTCCTCATCGTCGCTACATCGTTCTCGCCACGTCGAACTTGACTCCATCTATCAAAGCCGGTGCGCATCCTCGGTGGGCGTCCCCGCCATAGGATCCTTGACATCTGAAGTCTTCTTCTGTCCCTATCTCGCCTCTCGCTCTCGTCACTATGCCGCTTCTCTTGTGGAATCCGGAACCATGTGCTCCGGTCACCGCTCCGAAACCAAGTATTACAGCCCCCTAAGGACTTAGGCCGAATAGTCGTCTAGCCGTAGATAGTCCTAGAGCCGGAGCTGAGTCGAGGGCCCATTGCTGGATCGTTATTCCACACGGCCAGGAATAATGAGCGGAGATTTGGGAAAAAGGGAATCTTACAGTACCGGAATGCCGGTAACCTGGGTGACTGGCCCGGCGGTGGTTTTGCCGGCCTATTTATAGTCGCTGGTTTCCGTCATTCCGTGCGCTGTGTACCGATCCAATTTCCGCCACTTGTGCTGCGTGTAACTACTAGACTAATTCTAAAATCGACGTGTGCGGTCCTAACCCGCGGCCCGTCGCTATTTTAGTAACACGCAACTAACTACAGACAGGTTGCTAGCACCTTCGTCTGTCCGCAGCACAGTGATATAATATTTATCTACTATTGCTACAGCAAATGCTATAGCGTTCTAGATGGTTCTAGTAGGCTCTAGTACCTACTACTAACACTCCACTAAGGCAGCGCTCCATCTCACGCTTGGTATCATCATCCTCTAGCAGGTGACACCATAGCGTACGACACTCGCCGCTGCTGGTACGCAGGTACATACAGGTTACTCGCACCCCATGTGGGTACTCGTAATACTGTCCTGCACTACTAGTCGCCTTGTAGTCGCTCGTACTGTCGCCTCGTCGTCCTCGTCCCAGTACTTCGCCTTCACTTGTACTCGCACTCGCAATGCTCATACTCGTACTTCGCTTGGCTTGTACTCGTTCTCGTCCGCCTCAGTCGCCAGTTCTTCGCTCCTTCGTCGGCTCCCGCAGTACAAAGTACAGCAGTGTAGAGTACATAACACTGCTGGTACTTCAAAGCGCTGGCAATGCAATTCATCGAACTCTAGGCCAATGATATAGAACCCGTTCTTTAAAATTTTCTGAAAAATCGACGCATCGCTGATTCAACTGTCAAGTTATTTCATATACTATCCCTCGTTTCGCCGCAGACTCGAGGAGTTTGTTGTGTTTTGTGCTGCCGGCCTCGCCTGCCCCTACTATGTACGGTACTGCCCAGCGTGAGCGTCACGGCGTTCGCGTGTATAGCCCAACGTATGGGCTGATCCGTTCCTTTCAGTTCTCGTTTGACCGCATTTGTAGCCATGTGTACTTACCGCCCGTTAGGTTTTGCAGACCGTCGGAGTAGTGTATCGTGGGGGCGAGGGTTCCAGCGGCCATGCATGCCGTTGGCTCCTTTGTCCGCCAACACATTTCCGGTGTTGCCGATATGTGCTTTAGCCTTGCTTATGCGTGTGGCCTCTACTCGGGACTTTATGCGTTCGATAACAACGTGCATCGCGTCCCTATGCGGGTGGTGTCAGTGGAGTAACACATGAAAGTCGACCACATAGCCGCGCCATCTTGAAGGATGTTGCCGTACTCGGTAGTAGACGAAGGAAGGGCAGCAAGTATGTTGATGATGTCGGTGATAACGACTCACGGCAGAGGGGCGCGCCGAAGCTCCATGCTGATTGTGAGCTTGCGGATTTGGAGTGCGCGCTTCATTTCGATGATGGCCGGGCCGCGGTAGCCGGGGCGTCATCACGACCAGTGTGACGCATGACGGTGTTGATGGCGGAAATGAAGGGCTGCGTGGAGCAAGCTCCGATGGTGCCGCGCTCCTCGATCCCGGCGAGGTTGCGGACGCACGTTGCATGGATGCAGTCCAAAGGGGTTATGCCTTCCTTGTCGATGCATTCCTTGACGAAGAGGCGGATCTTGCCCTCGTAGTTGGAGTAGGTGCATGCCGTGAGCGATGTAGTCAGAAGGTCGAGCACCTTGACGCCCCAGTCGTCCGTGCCGTACCGAGCATCGATATATGCAGCCTCGCATGAAGTCTCTCCATGGGGCCTTCGCCTCGGGCATCGGTGACGAGGTACGTAGCATATGTCTTCGTGGAGCGAAGGCCGCGTCGAAACGCACCGTACGTTGCCGCATGGTTCGATGATGGCGCCGGCCGGGTGGTGACGACCGGGCCAAGTGTAGCAAGATGGTTATGCCGGAAATAAGGTAGGGTGATGTAGCCGTTTATGCGTAACGGACGTGGCGCGAGTATCTCGCCCGTCGGCCCGCCCGCGACAGGGCGTTGTGCGAGCGGAGGGCAAAGAGCTTTAGCGTGGCATGTCATGATGCTTTGGGCGCGCAAGAAAAGGGGAGTCGGTGTAGACTCGTGATGTAGAAGGACAAATTTAAGCCAGAGGGGTTGACTCATGCGAGGGCAAGGGAAGGTCGACGACCCGGAGATGTGGGTCGGTGGTGAGGGAGGTGGTGGTCCCGCTCATGTCGACGACTCCACTGCAGCGTTGCTTGGAAGGCACGCCCGGAAGCGTGTCCTTGAAACGTGTTTGCATGGGGTCGGCAGGGCGGATGGAACACCCCATCACTCTGCCTTGTCGGTCGTCGAGGCCTCGGCCTTCGCCTTGCCCTTACCATAGTCCTTGATGATGCCCTTGGCGAAGGTGCTTCGTGGCGCCGCCGCCTCGCGCGCCGGGCGAGCGGTGTTGTAGTTGTCGCGGTTGTTGCCGCTGCCGTCCCGGTCGCGGCCGTTGCGCCGATGGCCACTGTTGAAGCGCTGGCGGGCTGCTGTCTTCTAGTTCGCAGCTCTTGCGATGTTCGCGTCGTACATGCGGTCCTTGTAGAGCTCCAACAGCTCGTGAACTCGGACGACCCAAGGTTCTCGGTACCGGGACGGAGGTAACGCTCACGCACGACATCGAGGGCGAAGATGTCGCCGCCGTGCATATGCGTGTCCCAGTACTTGCGAAGATAGGCCAGGCGGAACATATGACCGTGGTCGACGGCCTTCATGCTGTGGACAACGGCATCAAACGCTGTCCAAAAGCCGACGTAATCCCGTCGGTGACGCATGGCTCTGGTAGCAGCTCGTGGAGCTCGTAGCACATGGCGATGAAGGCTTCGTAGCACGCGGAGTGGTAGTTCTCGTCCGTTGCCGGCTCATCGACGAAGACGAGGGTTACCAAGCAGGTACTCGAGCACGCGATCGAGGGCGATAAGGACAAGCCCCGGGCGTCGCGGGCTGCCGGGTTTTTTTATATATACCCGCATTCATGTGTACACCCATACCCATACTGTCCACTCACTTATATACTAGCACGCCTATATACATACTGCTCATCCGCCCATACATGTAGACTGCGCACATACTACACGTGATCACGCCCACGTGATCATGCCCTCGTCAGCCATTACGCCCCGATGACTCCCTGATGACTCCAAGCCTAGATTGCATACCCAAGCCTAATGCCTGCGCATGCGACCGACTGTTGAGCCGATAGTTGTATAAAGCCAACAGTCACCCAAATGGGGTGTACAAGCCATGTACCACTGTGAGATTCAGATGTGACATACAGGTGACGAAGCACTACTACTAGCGACTATTATTTATCCGTGAAGGCTGCTGCTGGTGGCGGCACGTCCATTTAGTTACGTGCGAGTACATCCGGCGTTATTGCCGGCGGGCGATAAATCCTTTTTGTCATCATTCTGGTAGTCGTACCAGCCCGGTGAAGCGTACATGGCACTGACGTACAAGGTACAAGGTTGTCCGTGTGGTACCGGGTAGTACGCGATATATTTATTACGCCGGTACCGGGGATGTAGTACCCGGTACCCGGTACCCGGGCACGAGCCCTAGTCGTCCTGTGGATAACTACGACTATCAGTACATGGGAGCGCAAATCGCAGCCGTACGTACTTGGTAACACTGGGGAATTTGTAGTACTAGTACTGCTGATCGGGCCTGCCAGCCGTCCGATCAAAGGTCATCAGATGGGCGGTTTGGCTGCCATGTTTTGCCAAAGAGTGCTCACGTTACATAAATATTCGCGAGGGGGAGGGCGGGGGCAGGCAGCGGTTTGCCGAAGAATGATTGAATTACAATATTCGCGACAGCTGCCATCGGGGGATGTGGCCCGGGGGGGGGGGGGGGGGGGGGGGGGTGCGGGGGCGGGGGGACCACGCCCGCCCCGCCCCCCCCCGCCCCCCCTCGCCGCCAGCCGCTCCCGCCTGGGGGGGGGGGGGGGGGGGGGGGGTAAAGGGGGCGGGGGCTACTGCTTGTTCTTGTTCTTGCGTGCCCGGGGGACCCTCCGCTTCGACGATCTCGCTGCCTCCGCCTCCGCCTCCGCCTGCGCCTCCGACTCCGCCTCCGACTCCGCGACCGTCAGTTTCTTACCTCGGCGTTTCTTCACTGGCCTCTTCCGCTTCTTGTCATCCGTCAGTAAGTGTCTTCACCACCCCGGGAGGCTGTGCCGTCGACGACGCCGCCATGAGCTTCCTTACCTTGGCGTCGGGACGCCCCCTGTGCCCAGACACCCACAACATGCCACAATCGTTTCGCCTTTAAGCGGTTGAGGATGCGGCCTCCTCGGCCACCACGAGTTGCGCCGCTGGCACTGTGGAAGCCTTGGCGTTGAGGTGGGCCTTACGGCGCTCCCGGACGAACCTGCGCGCGGCACAAGTTAGCCACGAGTGGGTGCGTGCTAATGCGGAGGATGGAGTGTTTTGTTGCGCGCCCACCTTGTCACGGGTTTCCTCATGTCTTTCTCGTCCTCCTCGATGCCGGCGGCGCGGACACGCGAGACAACAAGGCTCGCCGCCCACTTTTGCCCGGGGGGGCGAGGTCGGCCATGGCGCTGTGAGCGGTGAAGGGGGGGGGGGGGGGGGGGCGGCCGAGGTGGAGAAACTAACACCCAGTCGACGACCGCCTTCCGCAGCAGTCAACGACACATCGGAGGCGAGGAGCAGCGCGCCACTACTATTTATATGCACGTATTGTCAAGAGCTAGTCGGTGCGGCATTGTGTCGGTGTAATTTCGCAATGTTTATTGTTGAAGTAGCACGGCGTAATGGATACGGCGAGTGAATCCGGGATAATGTGTGCGACGAATGTGCGCGCGCAGCGTTGTGCGGCGGTGTGCGGCGGTGTGCGGCGGTGTGCGGCGGTGTGCACCGATGTTAATATAGTGTGAATATTATATCGGCCGTAGACGATCAGGTCTGGCAGCACCGCCCGTGCTTGTAAATAAGCGACAATGGGTCTAGTCTCCCGCTAGTCTGTGCACCGCAAGTGCACTCCGCAAGCCTCGCCTCCATCCGCGTCGGAACCGGTAGCGCGCTAGTAAGTGTTGTTGTGTGCGCACATCGTGACAACATTACACGGTGGCAATTGCAATTATTAGCGGTGGATAATGTGAAGGCGTTTTCGAAATCGACAGAGAATGAGGCGGTGCTGGCGGAGTGCATTGGCGGTGCACATAATAGCGTGTTGCTGGGGTTTTGGCTGCATCGGACGCCGTATTCCCACCCATCCGGCACGGAATGTCCGGTTTTCACACATTTGTGTGTTAATAAAGCAGTGTGAATATTACGCGTCTTTTACGCCGGGTGGATGGGCATCCGGCGTCCGATGCACCCCAATTATTTGCAGCACGCTACTCTACGCACCCCCAACGCACTCCGCAAGCCTCGCCTCCATCCGCGTCGGAACCGGTAGTAAGTGTTGTTGTGTGCGCACATCGTGACAACATTACACGGTGGCAATTGCAATTAGCGGTGGACAATGTGAAGGCGTTTTCGAAATCGACGGAGAATGTGGCGGTGCTGGCGGAGTGCATTGGCGGTGCACAGAATAGCGTGTTGCTGGGGTTTTGGCTGCATCGGACGCCGTATTCCCACCCATCCGGCACGGAATGTCCGGTTTTCACACATTTGCGTGTTAATAAAGTGTGAATATTACGCGTCTTTTACGCCGGGTGGGTGGGCATCCGGCGTCCGATGCACCCCAATTATTTGCAGCACGCTACTCTACGCACCCCCAACGCACTCCGCAAGCCTCGCCTCCATCCGCGTCGGAACCGGTAGTAAGTGTTGTTGTGTGCGCACATCGTGACAACATTACACGGTGGCAATTGCAATTAGCGGTGGGTAATGTGAAGGCGTTTTCGAAATCGACAGAGAATGAGGCGGTGCTGGCGGAGTGCATTGGCGGTGCATAGAATAGCGTGTTGCTGGGGTTTTGGCTGCATCGGACGCCGTATTCCCACCCATCCGGCACGGAATGTCCGGTTTTCACACATTTGCGTGTGAATATATATAGTGTGAATATTACGTAGGCGTCTTTTACGCTGGGTGGATGGGCATCCGGCGTCCGATGCACCCCGAATCTCACCAACACGCTACTCTACGCACCCCCAACGCATTCCGCCAGCCCCCCCTCTTTCCGCGCAGGTCCTACGTTCCATTGTATGTATATACATACGTACATGTATTGCTCCGAAACCAGCCCAAACTTTATGAGTGCACAAGTGTAAATGGGGGGGGGGGGGGGGGGGGGGGGGGGGGATGTGGCGGCGGGGCATCCACTCACACATACCCCGGCGATGCATGACAGATATTACATGCCGTGGCGGGTCGGCGGGCCGACCCGGCGGGCCGACCCGGCGGGGGGGGGGGGGGGGGGGGGCGTCTATTCAACACGTGCGACAGTGTCGTTTCGTGGAGCAGTATATGTGCCCGGCCTCATTTATACCGCCCCCCTACCTGCGCTGCATGGTCTACCCCTAAGAATTACTTAGCACAAACCGCCATTACTTAATAGGAACCTAGCACAGCCAGGCTTATATGCCCGCTTTCCCGATCAACTTCTACGCACTTTCCGTCCCTCAACCGCCGGACATGGGGGTTAAGCCGCCAGCCTCGGCAGTTGCTTAGCCAGACTTGGCATCCCGTACCGTGTCCATGGCTTCGCAGCTCTGCCGCTGGCACACGCCGAGTCCGGCGCTTGCTGCCGCGGGGTTGCGCACGCATGCACGCACGGTAATACGCCGCCGACGCCGCCACGCTTACTTCCACCACCTTCGCCAGCCGCAGCTTCGCACGCCTTTCTGCCGACATACGAAACGCACGAGTCCCCCCCCGTCCCCGCGTCATGTATATTATATTCGAGGCGACTATGCGGGGCGCAGCACACGCCGCGGCGTGGGTCGGCGGAGCGACAGGCGGCGGGAGCCCTAATGGCCGGGCAGTATCCACACCCACACAGGCACCGCCGCTCACCTCCGACGCGGATGAACCGCCTCCCAAAGGAAACATGCCGGTTGGCGGTAAGCCCAGCAGGCGTGCGTGGGGTGCCGGCGCCGGTACTGGTGCGACGGAGCTGTCGCGTCAGGAACCGCACCGCATGTGGAGCAACACATGGCGGTGCCGGCCCCACCTATGTCTAGGGCCACCTCCTCACAACACCCCGCCACGACGGCGTCGGCCACCGCCGACGGCGCCGTTGCGGGGGGGGACGCCCTGCCAGGCGACGATGAGGCGCCTGGTGCGCCGCGTCAGGAGGCGGAGGAGGCCGTGGTCGAGGCGACTGATCGGGCTGAGGGGGTTGTCGAGGCGAGCGAGGCTGCGCTCGCGCCACCCGCCCCGCAGCCACCTGCGGGACATGCCGACTTGCTCGTCGCCATGTTGACCGGAGCACTACGAGCAGTGGCGGGAGGCGGCCACATGCACTATCATGTGCGTGTCCTGGCCGGACGCCCGTCATGCGTGGACTGCGGCCAACGGACGGACTGGGAGTGTTGCTGCGACGGCACCCCGGCTTTGTGCGGCCCCAAGTACCCATGCATGGCGACCCATCAGCGGGCAGTCCCCTGCCCGACCACGGCCACGGTGAGGGCGGAGTTCCGCCATGTCAGGGACGCGTTCCACGACGCGACTCGCGCCGCCGTGTGTGAGGCTTCCGAGAAGGCACGCGCGGCTGGTAGGGTGCGCAGGGTGAGGCGGCGGACGGCCCAGGAGCTGAAGGAGAGCGAGACATGCCGTCAGTGAGGTCGGGCGCAATGTCATTGGGTGGGGCACACGGACGTGTAACACTTGCACTTTGCGCGTACTGCTGGGTTACATCCAGGCTGCGTCACACTATGCAACCGGAAAGGCTGCGTTGCTACTGCAAACAATGCGACGCCTCACTCTGTAGCAACCGCTGCCGCGCCTATCCCACAGCCGCTGCCCCCCCCCCCCCCCCCCCCCCCCCCCCGCGCGGGATCCCCGCCATCAGCAGCTTGCACTTGCACTTTGCGCGTACTGCTGGGTTACATCCAGGCGGCGTCACACCGGAAAGGCTGCGTTGCTACTGCAAACGATGCTACGCATCACTCGGTAGCAACCGCTGCCCCGCCCATCCCACTCGGGATGCTGAGAGCAGCTAAAGGGCACCGGGGGCGGGGCAAAAGGGAGCAGGGGCCAATGATTGTGGAAGAGCGGGGACCCGCTTGCATGCCATCGTATTATATCTTGCACAATATCTGTTGCTGCACTCATATCTCACATCACTAGCTTAGCTATAGTGATTCCCCCCCCCAACCCCCCCCCCCCCCCCCCCGCACCGCGTACGCACAAGCCTGGGTATACGCATCAACTGCCCGCCGGGATGAGAAACTGGTATTGGTAGTGTGTCTGTGGGGTGGAGGGGGGGGGCAAAAGAGCTGCCAATTGCTGCCAAGCTGGTGCGTTACATTGGGGCAGGCGTTGGGCAGACAATTGGGGCTCGCTTCAGAGCATTGTCTGGTGCCTATGCGGCTGCGCCGCCTCCGCCGCATGCAGACTCTCCGGGCTCACCAGCACCGCCACCTCAGTCATGCGGCCCTGCATCCCGCAGCCCGCCGCTGCCAGCCAGATCAGAGGTATCCAGAAGCCAGTGCTGGGGTTGTTGCGGCATGACCGCATAGTTTTCAGCGGCTGCCGTCCACAACTTGTAATGCATCCCTTTCCGCCGATTCCGCTGTATGCGCTGTCTTGGCGCCGCGCTGCCCCGGCCGCCGCGCGTTGGCGCCGCGCTGCCCCGGCCGCCGCGCCTTGGCGCCGCGCTGCCCCGGCCGCCGCGCGTTGGCGCCGCGCTGCCCCGGCCGCCGCGCGTTGGCGCCGCGCTGCCCCGGCCGCCGCGCCTTGGCGCCGCGCTGCCCCGGCCGCCGCGCGTTGGCGCCGCGCTGCCCCGGCCGCCGCGCGTTGGCGCCGCGCTGCCCCGGCCGCCGCGCCTTGGCGCCGCGCTGCCCCGGCCGCCGCGCCTTGGCGCCGCGCTGCCCCGGCCGCCGCGCCTTGGCGCCGCGCTGCCCCGGCCGCCGCGCCTTGGCGCCGCGCTGCCCCGGCCGCCGCGCCTTGGCGCCGCGCTGCCCCGGCCGCCGCGCCTTGGCGCCGCGCTGCCCCGGCCGCCGCGCCTTGGCGCCGCGCTGCCCCGGCCGCCGCGCCTTGGCGCCGCGCTGCCCCGGCCGCCGCGCCTTGGCGCCGCACTGCCCCGGCCGCCGCGCCTTTGCGCCGCGCTGGGTATCGAGTCCTCCCCTCCCTAGTGAGCGCGTCCACCTGCGCCTTGCGCTCGGGGCCGTCCTCCTCCGTCACCACATTCTGCAACCCCCACCGCGTGACGAACCACGCAGCTCCTTGCAGGCGCTTGTACATGTGCCCAAGCACCGCCAGTCGCGACACCGAACGCACCACCGCTGGGGACGCGAGCTCCTTCTCGGGCATGATCGCCTTCACCCGGGCCTCCTCGAGCAGCGGACCGGCGTTAAGAATGGAAAACGTTTCCATGTGGTGCAAGCAGTCCTCCATGACCCAGCCGGGCTGCACCGTCACCTTGCCTGACCCTGCAGTCATGGAGGGGAATGCCGTCACGCCCACGCCCACGCCCACGCCCGGGGGGGGGGGGGGGGGGGGAGGGGTTTACCTTTCGATTCTTGGACACTGCAAACGAAGGGCGCAACCCGCGTTCAAAGTTGCTGGGTATCGGGACTAAAGCCTGGCGCCGGTCTTCCTGCTTCATAGCTCGGAATCCAATGTGACCCTGCACGGTGACAAATTTCCTCCAGAAGTCCCTTCCCAAGCCAAGAAAAAACAGGTGGAACGGCGCGAGGGGGAAGAGGTTGACCATGTTGACATAGCCCCGGACCACATGCACATGGCACACGCCATGGCAGCCAGTGTTCTGCTTGGCCTCCGCCAGCCGGGTTGTGTTGACCGCACGCCGGGCAAGGTGCGTGATTCACTGGACAAGTCATCGCCTTCATGGACGGTTACCAAGCGAGCCTCCCCGTCCGCATCCACAGGGGGGTGCTCCTGGGCAGCCGTCATAGCCTCCACAACCTGCCACGCCGACCGGGCGGGTGCGTGTGATTCCATACAACCGCAGTTGAGTGGTGCCACCAGCACGCAGGCCGGGCCCACTCACCTCTGAACGTAGAAGGCCCACAATGCCCCCGTCCTCGAAAACAGCGCGCCACTGGGTCGCCCCGCCGTAGTCCTCCAACACCCACTCGGTAACGACGCCGGTTATCACGCCGTAGTGCCATACTCCCCGGAACTTCTTGGCGATGACCTTCATGTAGAAGTCGCCGGGATCGCCTTTCCATATCACGCCCTCATCGCGGGTTCCACGCCCGCCGGCGGCCACGCAGGCGCGTCGATGTCCATACCGTCTTCGCCAACGGGGTCCTCCCCCACGCCCATCACATCGTCCACCTTCGAGCCGCCGTCGTCCGAGACCGGCGTCGGCGGGCCGTTTCCGACGGCTGCAGCTACTCCTGCTGCCGCCCCTGTTGTTGTTGCTGCTGCTGCTGCCGCCCCTGCTGCTGCTGCTTGTGATAAGGCGGCCTTGCGGCGCAACTTAGCCGCACGCTTCAACGAGTGGCTACAGTTCGGGAATTTTAGGAAGTGCCGCTCTCGCGCCATCTTATCACATGTGCCCGTCACGTTGCCCCGGCAGTGCTTGCATGAGTACACGCCATCCTTAGACACACTCGCTATCCATCCCTTTGCCGGCATGCCTGCTGCCGCGCGCGGGGGGCGGTGGGGGGGGGGGGGGGGGGTTGAGAGTTGGGGTGGATGTAACCCACCACCGGCAGGCAACACAGATGCGAGTGCGCGGCTGTCCGCGCTTGATTCAACGGTGAGCGGCGGTGACCGTGAGGCGACCCCATACTTCATGCGCGTGCTGGGGCGTTACACAATCATCAGCAGTTAGGGCGGCTGCATTAAAACGCGCACCTACGAACACCACCTACCGCCTACCACCTACCGTACCACCTACATCCGCCCATACCTCCGCCCGTCGTGCCGCACATCGCCGCACACCGCGGGGTCAGCGGTCAGCGATGTGCGGTCAGCGATGTGCGGCGATGTGCAATGAGTGCGTACATCCGCATGTACTTAGCCCGGGTGCTCCGCGTCGGCGGGCGACACGCGAGCCCGCGTGCGCATATCAATTTGATGAAATTATGGAAACGAGAAATTCATATAGTACTTTACAAGTCGCGCGCGATAGTCGTCGCTACTGGGTATGAAATCCACGTCCCTCGTCCGTCCCGTATCGTCCCCGTATGTCGTCGTTCGTCACCAGTAGGGCACATTTACGTCACATCTGAATCTCACAGTGACTGCACACTGCGCTAGTACTGCTGTACTATAATAGAATCCTTTATGCGGGCCGCGCGCCCCGCGTCCATCACACAGCAAACTTCCTCACCCACCCCGAGCTGCACATAGCGCGCTTGCCCCCAGTGCGCGCAGCCACTGCGCATCACGCCCCCCGGAGCGCAAACCTTATCCCATGGGTACACATTACTGGCGGTAGTCGGGCAGGTGGTGCCCACAGTGGTCAACAGCGGCTGTGCACTCGGCCGCATCAGGTACGGACGCCGCCCTTTTTGCCCCACTCACTCACTGCAGCCCACCCACGCCAAACATAATCGGAGACATCTCGGCACCGATCCCACCCGACACGCACCCGATATCGCTAGAGGGAGGGGAAGCTGAGGTTGTTGCCGTGGCGGATTTTTGAGTTCCTCCGTTGTTCTCTCGCATCGTCCGTTGATGCTACAGCGGGTTGGAGGCTGAAAACCCTTCGCGCCGACGCATCGCCCCAACGATATGGCGCGACGCGAGAACTGCGCTCGGTGCGTTCTGGCCGTTTCGGCCACCACCCCGCCGCCTCCGAATTCTGCCGGAAGTGTGGCAAGTCCACCACAGTAGACGGCCTACCAGTGGTACGCGAGGAGGCGTTGGTCTCGGCGGTGACCGAGGCGATGTACGACCGCATGAACGGCCACGGCCACCACATGGAGCTGCCAACTGGCTACTCAGTGGACCCAAGTGATCCAAAGGCATGGCCCTTCCTCGCTGCCTTCGATTATCCCAAAGTATACGCAATGCGCGAACTGCATGCGCTGTGCGAGGCGCATTTTATGCACCCGATGGACGATAGCGATGCTCTGCGCGCTGTGATGGGCTAGGATTCAGCGCACTAATCCCGCCACCGCTTCCCATAGAGACGGGTGGCTATGTATTCCGGTGGGAGGCGCTGCCGGGCAAGAGCGAGGCAGACAAGCTGGAACAGTAGGCGCTCCGAACTGTGCGCTCAGAGCGTGCGCGTGAGTTGGGTGAGCGCGCTCGGAAGCTGCGCGCTACGGAGTGGCAGGAGCGCATGGAGCGAGAGTGAGCGGGTATCTCAGACAACACCAGCGAAGGCGACTATTCAGCGCCCCGCACATCGGCGCAATTCTGAAAGCTACGACAGCATTGACAGCTGGGATGCGGTAAAGTGCGGGCCATATGAAAAGAAGTACTTCATGCAGAGGAGGGCGGGGCGCGAAGCAACGATGGAGGCGGGAGGCGAGGCGTTCAACATCGGTGAGGGGGGCTGAGGGCAGCGGTGAGCCGAGCACCTGCCGCTCATGTGACATGGCTGTCTATGGCAAATCCAGTAAGGGCGAGAGGGGAAGGGACACGCTCACTAGATGTAATTAATGCATTCACATATTCCTTCGCTTCGTCGCCGCTTTCTCTGCCATCTCTGCCTTCACGGCACACGCCTTTGCCTTGGGCAGGTGGGGCTGTGCACGATGGGCTGGTCCATGCATGTCACGGTGGTGCGCGATCAAGGTGCTGCGCGTCGTGACTTGGCCAGTCCTGGAGAGCATCACCTTGCCGGACTTGAGCAGGTGCTGGGGCTGTTGATTGCTGCCGTTGCGGAAGCCCTCCTTGATCTCCATGTTTGCAGTGCTCCATGCACTGAGCACTCAGTGCGTCAAGGTTGCCATGCAGTTCTATCCATCGGGAAACACCGTCATGCAACTTCATGCACGGAGTGATGAGCTTTGCTGCCGCGATGTTCATGAAGGCTGCGAAGAATACCTCCGTAGCTGCCCGTAGCTTGTAGGTCAAGGTAACTCATTTCGTTGTCGCTGAGCGCCACCTCAAAAACAGCGCGATGACTTCGCCTCCCGTTGTGTTTGCAGTTGGAGATGCGTGCTATCAACGCCTATGAGCACTTGACTCACTGTGGGAGGGCCCGATCAACACTGTCTTCCAGGAGGACTTTGTCTTCCCGCCCAGGAATGTGCATGGCAGACTTGTCACATATACATGGACACAGGCCATCAGCACTGCTGGCAGGGGGCGGCGGCAAAGGGCCGCTGGTGACGCTGTGCCGAGGCAGATGATCAAGTGATGGGCCACCTGTGTTATATATTATTGCTGAAGCATCTTACATGTTGTTGTTGCTTTCCTGCACTTTGCGCTGATGCTGATAGTGCAGCCCGGCACGGGTGGTGCTCCTACTTGAAGCACTCCCATGCCTACGACATCGCCGCCCTCGATGAGGATGATGGCGGTGTTGATGCCATGCAGTAGTAGCATATACGCAGCAACCGTGGCGTGTGTGAATTGAGCATATCCATATGTTGAGGGAGCAGTGGCGTAGTATGGCAGGCGCATGATACATATAGGCGTCGGTTTGGTCTGGGGTTTCCAAATGTAATGTTAAGCAATACTATCTTACGAAACATGGCCAATCTGCATTATGCTTGCACATGCTTGCTTCACTAATTTTCCTGACACACTCACAACATATTTTTTCTGATACTGACAGCATGGGTCAATGTTACGCATGGATGCCGCGGTGTACTGCAGTATCGTCGCGAGCAAGTATTGTCAACCGATGTTGACACAAAAGTTTGCATTTGTCTTTGCCGTTATACACATCTGTACTTTTGTGAATTTCATGTCATTTGTGGTATGTATGTTGATATGCATGTAATCTGTTCAGCAATAAGATCAATGTGAAACGCGTTGTGCATTACATACAACAACAGATGCATCGTAGTGTCATTGATAATGTTATTGTGACGCCCCGGGTACCGAGGTACCATTTCTACTGGAGACGGATGCAATGATATAAAGTACGTGATGAGCCACCAGCCGCGCGCGCACTTTCACTCTTCGGCACTTCCTCTTCGCCTATTTATGCTGACCGCTTCGCATGAAGAGCAGATCGCCCTGCTCGCCCCCCGTGCCACCATGGCCTCCGTCAGCACACTCCATGCCGCTGCCGGGACGGATGACGCGTCGTGGGAAGATATCATGCTGCCGAGAGGAGCACGCGAGCCCGCGCCTGTCCCGCGCGGCCCGCCCCTGCGCTACTACCTCACGACAGTCAGCGCCGATGACACGTCGAGCGTTTTTGACTGGTCAAGCTGAACGGCCCGTCGGCCCACCCTAATTGACCGTGGAGGAGGAGCAAGCTGCCTTGCTTAAATCGATGAAGCCGACGCATGCAACAAGGGTTCTTTGCATCCCTAGTGCAAAGGTGCGCTTGCCGGCCGGTTAACCTGCTCATCGTGTAGCTAGCTGCTGATGTTGTCGCTGCCCGAGTGTCGGCGACTTAGTGTTTTTTCTTTCATCACTACCGCAGTCCGGAATCGACCAGAACGGCGCTCCGGTGCAAGACCTGTCTACCGGATACAGCCCCCCTCCCCCGCTTGCTCGACGAGCTCGTGTTCCCCGTGCGGCCAGATCCCCGGCGCTTCAGGACGCTACTGCGAGGATGCAGGCTGGACGCCAGAGGAAGCAAGCGCAACGGGAGCGCGCGGTGGCATCATGCCAGCCCCTTCAAACAAGCTCCCTAGCCGCGGGGCGCAGCAGATGGGAGCAGCTGCCATGAATAGCATGCCCGCAGAAGTATCTGCGGGCAACAAGGGGCAGTCAGCACCTGAGCCGACAGCGGGCATAACACCACGTGCCGGCGCCGGTAGAGGCCGGCGGCAGCGGAGCCAGCCGGCCGCAGGCCAGGGGGGGCGGGCACGGGCCGGGGGCGGTAGTAGACCCATTGTAATTAAATTTCTAGTATTTCCCTAATACTTTATGCAGTTGCCGACCCCTCCGCCATAAATCCGAAATGTCCGGTGCCTTGACGTTAAATTTGCCAGCTAGGAGTAGGCGCGCCCATGTCCGCTTAACCACATCCCGAAGCTCGACGCTCATTGGCCGCTGATCCAGCCTGGCACTCCCCTTTTTAAATCAGAAAACCAACCGTGACTACCGTGTAATGCATTTTTGCAGCCTTTGTTGTGTACCGACCAGTACCGTACTGCCCGGCCTGCTCGTCATCATCACTCGTCGTCATCACGCGGGTATCTTCCGCGCGTACTCGTGAGGAGGCGCGCGCCTAATAGCAGATATGAAGGGCGGCGATTCCCGTAAAGTACAGTGACTCGTGTACTCATCTCGTACTTTGTGCACTCGTGACTACCGAGTACCCGCTACCCGCTACTATACTTCGATGCAGGGCTCCGCTGCCGTTTTTTTTTTCCGCCCCCGGGACAGGACTGGCACCAGTGAAACCCTTGCAGCGTCTCTACGACGGCCGTTTAGGCAGCAATCCAGTTACGGAAAGCCCTGGGTAGGCGACGCTCCGTTATAGTCATCAAGCAAATTGCCGAAGCATTTCGCAAGACTAATTGGAGGTCAGTGACGGAATTTCCAACACTGTTGGATCACCGTCTAAAACACTGCCATCAAAATACCCGGCACTGACCACGAAAGGTCCGCCCTACCCGTTTGGGCGTCGGCCCATTCGAGTAATGCGAGTTGGGGCAAGCCCCAACCCGCGGAGCAAAGCATTTCGGGAGTGCGATACATGTGCAACAAAAAAGGCAATGTGAGGGAGGGCCCGACGCCATAGCTGGAAAATTTCCCATTCCCATTAAAATCCAGGGCGCCGTGAAGGGAGGGGGGGACCCCGCCCAAAATAAAGGCAGTTAAGTCCTCAGGTGTTGACGCACTAACCTGACTACTAATAAAATCCCTGAACTCCGGAACTAACAACCCAAAATTATGACGGTGATACCCCCACCGCGGGCACTCCACCAACATATGTTCGATAGTCTCAGATTCACCTCCGCCACATGCAGGGCAGTGTTCAAGGAACCGCTCAGGCATGGCATGAATCCGGGCCAATCGGC
>VCJN01001989.1:0-19237 GCA_006384855.1 Tetraselmis striata
CGCCCATGCCACCACAGGCACTACCAGCCTCATCATCAGACATGCCGAAGCAGTCAGACAGCCCAGACAGCGATATGATCTCATCCATGTTGTGGCTGTCCAGGTCATGCTCGCGCTCATTCGCCTGAGCAACAGCACCAGCAGCCTCAGCCGGCTGCACATCCTCCTCGGACTCATACTCCCCTCCGAAGAGGTCATACAGCAGGGTGCCCGGTTCCGGCGCCCAATCATCCCACTCGTCATCCAGCAGGGACAGCGCCACGCGCTTTGCAGGTGGGGTGTTACCGGCATTCTCAGCCATGAAAGCGAGCAACATGCTCCTCCTCCCCATCAGCAACAAAGGCCGCCGGTGCCGGGTCCGCAGCAGCTTGACGCATGTTGCCTCTTGGGCGCTGCGGGCAGTCCCGCTTGAAGTGAGGCCTACCGCACTGCCAGCATCCACCGCGCAGAGGTGCACCAAGGCGGCAAGGTCCAGATCCATCGCCTGTGGCCAGATGGGCGGAGCGCTTGGTGCCACCACTGGCTATGTAGCCCTCCGCAGATGGCTCCGATGCATGGTTCTTCTCAATACGCTTGGAGTAGTTCTGCGCCAGCTTGAGGCAGTCACCCTCCCAGGTGATGGCGCGGCCCTCATGCTCCGCGGTCACCTGCAGGATACCGATGATGGGCTCGTACTCTGGACGGAGGCCAGCCAGGAACTGAGTCACAACTTGGTTATGTGATGGAGCTTCAACATCCTCATGCTCCTCAGCCTCAGCCACCAAGTCCAAGAAGGCGTTGTCCAGGCGATGGTAGTATGCCTCCGCAGTCTCGGTGCGCTGTTGACCCGATTGGAGCACTGCATACATGTCGGAGATCCTGCCGAGATGGCCTCCCTCAAAGCGGGTGCGCAGAGCTGCCCAGGCTTGGCCTCCAGAGGTAGCATTGTCATTCAGGTGCCGACGGATGACATCCAGGAGCTCCTCGGGGAGCAGCGCAGTCAGGGTTGCATACAGCTTGAAGTGCTGATCAGATGAGGCATGCTCACTCATCATCATGGCCTGCTTCATGCCAGTGGCGTTGCAATAGGCCTCCATCTGGTGCCTCCAGCGGCGCCACCCCTTGGTCTGACCAGAGAAAACGGGCGGCAACGGAATGCGCGGCGCGCGGGCGGACACTCCTTCCGGCATGATGATCACAGTGATGGAAATCAACTGCAGAGCGGGACAGAGGCCAAGTCAGCGGTCTGGTCCTCACAGGGCCAAAAGCCCCCACCACTGCTTGCCGCAGTGGCAACTTTCTCCCACCAGAGATGGTCAACAGGGAGAAACTCGGTCAATATTTCGAAATTGGGGAGATACCCTCACGGGAAAACCCTCATCCGCACGCAAGATGACCGATGGGTGATCCGCCACTCCGCCGAGGACTACAAGACAGGTTAGCAATGCGTTGCATATGCGCGCCCTGCTGAGGCCCCACCCTCACGCAATCGTGCGTGGGAGTTTTGCGGGGTCGGAGAAGCTAACCTTGTCCCGCTATGCTCGTCCCCATGCCCAAAGGGAAACAGTACGGAGACAGGCCAGACCTGCTCATCTCCCCATACTTGTATGAAGACCTGGAGGCTTGGCTGAGTCGGTACCGCGCCGTGCTGTCCCCAGACCACACGCGCGTTTTCACCGGAGCCAGAGGTGCCGCGTTCAGCGATTCAAACTTCAGTGCCTACTTCAGCAAAGCTTGCTACAGAGTGACGGGCAAACGGATGAACCCCCACCTTGTTCGAGACTCGATTGTGACGTTTCTGCGCCGAGGCGACCACTCCCAGAAGACCCTCGAGTCGCTGGCCTTGTACATGGGGCACAGCGTGGCCATGCAGCGGGACACATATGACAGGCGGACCAAGAAGGAGAAGGCGGCGCCGGCTGCAGAGCTTCTGATCCAGCAGCTGATGCAGACTCTGGATGTCTGAGCATGCGTTCGGCGTGTGGGCTCAAACAGGGATCTTTCAAATGCCGTTTTCTAATCGTTATCGACCACTTATTGTCCCCATTGTGTGTGATGTATGGCAGTATGGCCCTGACGCTGCTGTGTTCTTGGTTGGTACACACACCATGTTTTATGCACACCTAGACTCTGTATATGAGATATTCAGAATGCTATCCTGGCCAATTAAACAACAGCAGCACATAATCGGGCCTTTGTGTCTCAAAAAATATCCCCTGCAATCCCCATAACAAGCCTCGTAATACGCCCAGCTGCGCCCCATGTGTTGCCAACAGCCACACATCAGACAATTGCATGCACTCCACGAGTGAGGCAAATTAAAGGCATTGGTTTATTTGCGGGGCAATACTTTGACGATGATGAAGTGGAAGTGCTATTGTGCTATGAGACCAAAACTGTAACGGCACTTTATTCAATGATATATACTGTAGCACTTTATATTACAAGCCTTCTACTCGTACAGTATGTGACCGGATCGACAAGTCCCTAAGGCTGAAACTCTCTCCCTCCAGCCTCCATGAATCGTTCACAAAGCCATACTATTGCGCAAAATGCCTTGCATTGCGTCGCCCATTGTCTGTAGTAGTTCCACTCCATCTGCTGCGCTTAATGATAATGACCATGCTACTCGCAATATTAGCGCATTTTAGCATTGCCTTCGACGAGTAGTACTTTCGCAGGACGTAAAAGTAAAGTTCGCCCCGGGACATCGGCCGAAGCCGCCCCAGCACTTGACCTCGTGCGCCAACTGCAGTCGTAGGTCTGGCATAGCCCATAGACCATTGCCTCATTTGAAACCCGAAGGGCTAATAGTCGCAGGACGTATTCTTGTATATACCAAATCGCTGTCACCTTTTTGAATAGGCCAAAATCCGAGCATAAATGTACCTTATCCCGAGCTCGTTGCTTTGCACCTGTATTTCGAGCCAAATCACGATGCTGCTCGATTAGGGTATATTGTAATGCATTAATGTACTGTACCCACCACCCATTATGCGGCAACATGCGGCACGAAAAATTGCACAAAGCCTCCCATAACGAACAACAACTTCCTCCCCCATGGCAACCAATCCACACTCCTCGGCACGCCACTCGCTTAGTTCTCACCTTTAAGCAGCGTGCTAGCCTTCGGAGTGAAGCATGGGCCAGCAGACGCTTGTATGAGCGAGCCTTACCTGTGACGGTCCATCCGCAATGTCGCTTAGGGGATACGCCACAGGACGGGCCGGTGGGTTTTAGGGTTTAAAACCCCCTAGACGCTCGGCGGCGGCGGAGGTCCACCCCGAAGGCCGAAGGCCCGGCACGGCTCCTACGCCAGTAGCAGAGTCACAGCCAGCTTCGCAGGCGCGGCGGTCCTCGCGGAGGGTGCGGGGGGCAGCCGCCCGCTTTGTACCGTCCCGACCTGGGGCTTGGTGCCGAGCCGGTTCCGGAAAAACCCGTTACATGCCGGTGTCCGGTCAGCGTCCCGCCGACAATCGTGCGGGCCTCATCATCGGCGCCCGCACCGCACCATCGCAACCTCAAGTACGAGACCAATGGTGCCATGCATACCCGACAACGAAGCTATGCAACAAACTCCTGATACAATCCCACCAACACAGGAGATCGCGAGGACTGTGGATATATATGGTAGGCCCCCCAGATTGCATCTCCATCCCCCCCCCCTCGCGAATCCCCCAATCTCCACGCCCGTACTTAGAACAATGTCCCTGGACAACGAATTGACCCATTCGCCGCCAGATGCAGTGTGCCGCCTCTTATGATTTGTGAAGGAGGAAAAGACGAGGCCGGTGAATCAGCTCGAAGGTGCCTCGAGGTACACGCACTAGACGCATGGAGTACCAACCTTCGTCCAAGCGCACTCCGTTATCACAAACTGGCTCACACCCGCTCACACTATGGTTGCTAATTGATTACTTCAATATTTCTTAGGAAAAGGCTCCCATGGAGGAACACCTCGAGTAGGGAGTAGCCGACTCGCGAGCCGTTGCTTAAGGTAGTGACACAGCTCTCAGGCGCCGCGAGGTACGCACTACATGCATGGAGTACTTTTCGTCGAAATAACATATTCCCTTACCACCATCTTATGATCCCGCACTACTTGTGTTGCATAATCGTTTCCGACATATCGTATAGGGCAAGGCTCCCATTACCCAAGAGCGACTACAAGTCGAGGCCGACGAGCAAGCACATTTAAATTGAAATTAAGATTGATTACAACATGCTACCATGCTGCTCTCCACCGGTATAGGGGGCATTTTTGAGTCAAATAAACGGTCCTATTCCTGGACTCAAAATGTGCCCCCCACGTGATCGCTTAGGCTGGGATATGTACCCACTTTTCGGGCACGTTTCCGGTGCAATGCAATATTATACGAGAGTACTAAAAATGACAAATCAGCGTGTCCTCTTCGCGCCCTCAGTCGCGTAAAGTACTATCCGCCTCACCTAGGGAGATCGCGGACGCGAGGGCGTGGCGATTGGCGCTTAAAAGCTTAGAAAAAGAATCGCGCAGAGCAGGGGCCCCGGGCATGTGAGTCTATCGCCGACCTCAGAGATTGGGTTCGTCGCAACGACATGCTACCTCTGCACTCTGCTGACAGCGACGCGGCGCTGGGGCGAATGGTCGGCGCAGGCGGCGGTGCGGGCTTCGCGTCCCGAGATGAGGGCTCCTTAGGCGGAGATGCGGGTTGCGGAGGCGGAGATGGGGCACCGCCACGGGAAGATGTGGCCCTGCGACTCCCACCAGCGGCCCCCGAAGGCGTCTGACGGCTTGACGTGGCTTCGCGTTTCGGCTTAGGCGCCTAAAAGGGGTCGTCGTCCTCCATCTTTAAAGGAGGACTCGGCCCGCGCTTCTTGCGGGATGCCAGTCAACGTTCAAACCAGGGTTGGGCTGCAGTATCTACGGCACTGCAGGCTGCAGAAACTGAAGTTAACCTAATGCACTGCAGCTTGCAGTACTTCCCGAAAAGGGGCTGCAGTGCAGTTACCCAAATTGCCCTATATCTGACTGGATAACGTTTCAATGGCGCCCCCCAATGATGATAACCATATGGCGACCGTTCCGGCGGTCGGAGCGCCGCGAATAGCACGCTACTCGCTCGTACCATCACACGTCGCCGCATCGGGGCACAGACCATTAGACCACACAGCACACCAGCCGAACCTATCCTCACTTCACGCTCACCCAGGCACCACTACATGTCATCATCCTCTTGCCAGTCTTCGTCAACTGTATGGAGGGAGACCAGTCTGCCGCGAAGCATGGCGCAGCGGCGATGGCGGACGAGGCGATGGCGGAGGACAGCACCGCTGCCGCCGCGGCCAGCACTGCCGCCAGCAGCTCGGCAAGAGTGACACTGACACCAATTGGGACGCAAGCCGACGATATTCTCATCGACGACGACGAAGATGACCTGAGCCCCAGTGACCGCGCCCATGTGTATCCTCAGCAAAGCCGCCGCCGGTTGATGCGGCGGCACCCAGCGCGAGAACAACCGTGCCGTCTGATATTTTTCGTGCCGCATGACACTAGCCTGCCGCCCGACGAGCGTAGAAAGTCGAACGTCCTGTGTTGTTGGCTGTGCCACTTAGCCCATACGGGCGGCCTACACTGTTCACTGCCCCACGAGGGCCCCCACGCCTTAACGAACCACGAGCGAGACGTTAAGATGTGGTCTGATGAGGCGCATCTCGGCGGCATCTCGTCTGCCCGCACCGCCCGTCGTGGCAAGGGTTACGTGTTCAATTGCTCATCTGGCACGGGGAACAGTACGCTGAAGGATCACAACGCACGATACCACCGCGAGCTTAACGTCATCTATACGGACGAGGTGCTCAATGAGCTCCCCGTATCGTCCGCCCAGCCGTCGAAGCGTACCTCGCAAGCCGCATCGTCTCTCGCTGCCGCGGGCGGCACCATCGCCGACTGTTTCCGGTCATCGAAAAAGGTTAAGAAGGACACTTTGAAGGCTAGAGTCTTTTTCCAGCTGTTGGGCATGCTGATGGTGTACGGCCGGCTCCCCTTCCGCCTTGTCGACAACCCTCTCTTCCAATCTGTGTGCTGGTTCCTGGACCCGAGTATGCCCATCCCTTGCCGGCATGAGGTCTGTCCTCCCCTCCCCTCCCCTCACCTCCCTTGTCTGTCTGCGCCGTGGCTGCCCGCGATTGCTGCTGCTGCTCTGTTTTTTTCACTTACTGTGCTACTGCCTCCCTACTATGTTGCATGCAGTTGACACGGCAGATCATCGGCAACTTCAAGACAGAGGCCGAGGAGGCCCTGAAGAAGGAGATAAAGGGCGTGGACGGACTGGCCACCAGGGGGAGGCCAGCCGCATTCAATGGGAAGCAGTGGAGTCCATGCTGGAGCAGTATGGAGCCGAGCCAGCGGATGAGGAGGCGGGGGGTTAGAGGGGTTTTTATGCCATCACACGTGTTTCACTATGCATGCGTTGGGACATCATCGTTGGACACACACAAATGTACAGACAGAAGGTTTTTCCCCTCTATAGGCAATTTAATGATATATTACATCTTCCACCACGATTGTTGCAATGCTGCCCCTCTGCATCCGCCATGGCTGCCCCAAATGCCCTTCACTGTCCCGCCTTTCCCTATAATCAGCAGTTTCAGTGCTACTGCAGCCTGCGCTGCAGCCTCGCCATGGCTACCCCTTTGCCCTTCACTGTCCCGCCCTTCCCCATAATCAGCAGTTTCAGTGCTACTGCAGCCTGCAATGCAGCCTGCATGCAGCCTGTAGTAGTACTGCAGCCTGTTGACTGCAGCCTGCACTGCCGCCTGCCTGCAGTCTGCAGTACTGCAGGCTGCACTGCAGCATGCAGTACTGCACTGCAGCATGCAGTACTGGAAAGTGGAATGCAGCCCAACCCTGGTTCAAGCATTGATTGCTACAGCGATGCACCGCAGATTGCTGCCTTTAGGCAGGCTAAACGGCCTAATAGATGGCTGCCAACCTTTCAGTATGCGGATTTATATGACAAAAGGGAATTTAATTTCGCATATGCATTACAATACTAAACATATTTCAAGGCAGTACCGCTAATACCTGATATTTGCTGGCGGCACGCCGCAGATTGCTGCAGCGCTGCACCGCAGATGCTGCCTTTAGGCATGCTGCAATTGCCTAGATGGCTGCAAACCATTTAGTATGCGGGGTTGCATGGCATAGAAGGGATATGAACACGCACCGGCTTGACGATACTATACAGATTGTAAGGCAGTACCGCTAATACCTGATATTTCCTGGGTATTGCACTCCGCAGATTGCTGCAGCGCTGCACCGCAGATGCTGCCTTTAGGCATGCTGCAATTGCCTAGATGGCTGCAAACCATTTAGTACGCGGGGTCGCATGGCGTAGAAGCGATATGATCACGCGCCGGCTTGACGATACTATACGGATTGCAAGGCAGTACCGCTAATACCTGATATTTGCTGGCGGCACGCCGCAGATTGCTACAGCGCTGCACCGCAGATGCTGCCTTTAGGTATGCTGCAATTGCCTAGATGGCTGCAAACCATTTAGTATGCGGGGTTGCATGGCATAGAAGGGATATGAACACGCACCGGCTTGACGATACTATACAGATTGTAAGGCAATACCGCTAATACCTGGTATTTCCTGGTTGCACGCCGCAGATTGCTGCAGCGCTGCACCGCAGATGCTGCCTTTAGGCATGCTGCAATTGCCTAGATGGCTGCAAACCATTTAGTATGCGGGGTTGCATGGCATAGAAGGGATATGAACACGCACCGGCTTGACGATACTATACGGATTGCAAGGTTGTACCGCTAATACCTGATATTTGCTGGTTGCACTCCGAAGATAGCTGCAGCGCTGCACCGCAGATGCTGCCTTTAGGTATGCTGCAATTGCCTAGATGGCTGCAAATCATTTAGTATGCGGGGTTGCATAAATCACCAACATGCCCCGGCCGCCGCGTGTTGGCGCCCCGCTGCCCCGGCCGCCGCGCGTTGGCGCCGCGCTGCCCGGGCCGCCGCGCGTTGGCGCCCCGCTGCCCCGGCCGCCGCGCGTTGGCGCCGCCCTGCCCCTGCCGCCCCGCGATGGCGTCCCGCTGCCCCGGCCACCGCGCGTTGGCGCCGCGCTGCCCCGGCCGCCGCGCGTTGGCGCCCCGCTGCCCCGGCCGCCGCGCGTTGGCGCCGCGCTGCCCCGGCTGTTGAAATATGGGCGTGAGGGAAAAGAACGACTGTCTCTTACAACGGGTCGCGCCCTGCCTTTATACTCGCGCACGCCATGGTACGCGCGCCAGCCATTAGCGCATCCGCCACCTTGCGCCATCGCGCGCTGACTGTATTCTCCAGTATTTAATGCTTATGCGCGAGCCTGAGTATTGGCATTAACTATGTCCGTACAATACAGTATCCGCTGCTGCATCGGCCGGTATCCTGCAGTATCCGGCAGATATCCTGGCGCCCACCGTTGATACTCAGCAGTACCGGAATCTTGATTGTGCTCGCACGGGCGTCCTCGTACTCGTAGATGTACAGCCGCTCCGCGATGTACGTATTGAAATATGGGCGTGAGGGAAAAGAACGACTGTCTCTTACAACGGGTCGCGCCCTGCCTTTATACTCGCGCACGCCATGGTACGCGCGCCAGCCATTAGCGCATCCGCCACCTTGCGCCATCGCGCGCTGACTGTATTCTCCAGTACTTAATGCATATGTGCGTGCCTGAGTATTGCCATTAACTATGTCCGTACAATATCCGCTGCTGCATCGGCCGATATCCTGCAGTATATTCTAGTACTGCATGGCGCCCATCATTGATACTCAGTAGTACCGGAATCTTGATTGTGCTCGCACGGGCGTCCTCGTACTCGTAGATGTACAGCCGCTCCGCGATGTACGTCTGCTGCCGGAGATGTACTCGCGTCCTCGTACTCGTAGCCGTACGATCGCTCCGCCATCTACAGATACTGCTGAGAGTGTGCAGGCGTCAAGGCTCCAAACAGCCGGTCAAACGCCTGCAAGACTGGTATCAAACAACACCCCCACTCGCCATGCAGTCATCACGCGCCCAACATCTGCATGGCGAACTCCGCGTGCTTCAGCCTTCCCAGAGGCTTGGTGAGTGCATCCGCAACCATCTCTGCAGTCGGGCAGTACTCAATTGCCACCTCCCCGCTGAGCACCTTCTCCCGTGTGAAGTGGTACTTGATGGCGATGTGCTTGCTGAGACCATGGGTCATGGGGTTGCGCGTCAGCGCAATGCAGCTCTGGTTGTCCTCGAAGATTACTGTGGCCTCGGACTGAGCACAACACAGCTCGCGCAGCAGCTCGCGCAAGAACAGCGCCTCGCACACAGCAGCACACAACGCCATGTACTCCGCGTCCGCCGTTGACAGCGCCACAGTGGCCTGCAGCTGCGACTTCCAACTCACTGCAGCTCCACAAAGCATGAAGACGAAGCCAGTGGTGGAGCGTCGTGACACCACGTCTCCAGCCCAGTCGGCGTCGCAGTACCCGTGTAGTAGGCCGTCAGCCTTGCCCCCACTGAAGGTCAGCCCCAGGGTTTTGGTACCCTTCAGGTATCGCAGGACTCGCTTGGCAGCCTGCCAGTGGCGCTCTTCAGGCTTGGCCATCACCCTGCACAACTTGCTCACAGCTTCGGCAATGTCGGGGCGGGTAGCCACCATCGCGTACAGCAGGCTGCCCACAAGGGCCTGATAGGGCATCTCAGCAGCCAACGGCTTGTTGCTACCGGGGACATCGGCACCAACCTCCGCTGGGGTGCTCACAGCGTAAGCGTCAGCAAGGTTGAACTTGTGCACCATGTCATCAATGTACTTGGCCTGATGCACCTTCAGCGTCGCATTGTCCCAGTCTCGCTCCACCGCCATGCCTAGCGCCCAGGTACAGACGCCCAAGTCCTTGATGTCAAAGCGGGCGCCTAATGCCGTCTTGAAATCCGCGGACCATACTGCGTTCTTGAAGGCAAAGATCATGTCATCCACGTACACCACGAGGATGCAGATCAACTGCCCACCCTGCCAGTAGACGTACGCGCCAGGGTCGGACTTGAGCTGCTGAAACCCGTAGCACACCAAGAACTTATGCAAGGTGTTGTGCCAATTTCGGGGTGATTGCTTCAGCCCGTACAGGCTCTTCAACAAGCGCAAGACCATGGGCCGCCCTCTTGCATCGTACTGCTCATAGCCAGGCGGCGGCCTCATGTAAATCTCCTCCTCCACTGGAGCATACAAGAACGCCGTGTCGACATCAACCTGATGGATATTCCAACCGTATTGTACTGCAATCGCAAACAGCACTCGGATAGGGGTGAACTTCACGGTCGGTGCAAAAGTCTTTGCATAGTCGATGCCATGTCGTTGACGGCAGCCTTGGACAACCAGTCGGGCCTTGAAGCGCGCGATACTGCCATCAGCGTTGTATTTGACCTTGAATACCCATTTGCTGGGAATGGCTGTTCGCTCCTCTGGTAACTTGCACACCACCCACGTGCCCTGCTTCTCCAACGAGTTGAATTCTGACTCTACGGCTTGCGCCCATTGCTCCTTGAACGGTCCGGACAGGGCCTGCTTGAGCGTGACGGGCTCATCGACACCCTGTGTCACTGCCGCGAATGCGGCGGCCATCATAGCTGCAGTGTCGTCGTTGGGGTTTTCCGGATGCACGACTCACCACTGCCCAGGAGCTCGGCGAGAACGAGCAGGGTAGGGGTCCGTCTCAGCACGCTGGACTATAGATTCCTCTTGCCCGCCATCGTCGGTTCCCTCGTTCGTCTCCAACTGGGTCAGCTCCAGCGTGGGTTGCTGCGGTCCAAGTTCCAGTTCCTCCGCAGTCAGTGGCTCTTCCTCAATCTCAAGCTCCTCTTCAACGTCGTCCGTTTCATCCACGACACGCCGGTGAGTCTCGGTTATCTCTTGCACCCGTGATGCGTCGGACGTGCTGCCAACCCCGCTGTTATCGAGAAGTTGCTGGTATTGGGGGAACATCTCAAGGCTTGCAGCAGCATCGCCCCCACTGCCCCCCTTGCTGCTGGAAGCCGCATCACGCCAACCCTCATCGAAAATCACATTCCGACTTGCAACCACGCGGCGAGTAGCTGGGTTCCACACTAAGTAGGTGTGAAATTCCTGCCCATAACCAACGAAGACCCCGCGAAAGGCCTTGGCGTCAAGCTTCCGCCTATTCCCGGCATCCACGTGCACATATACGCTGGACAGCCGAACACCCGCAACCCAGCCACATCTGGGGTCTTGCCAGTGTGACGCCGGTAGAGAACAGATCCGACACCCCGACTGTAGACATTGTTGCGGATGTGCATCGCGGCACAGAAGGCCAGCGCCCAGAACTCACGACCCAGGCCAGCATGTAGAAGCGTAGCCACCGTCATCTCGGACAGAGTAAGCCACATACGCTCCTGCAGACCATTCTGCCATTGGCAGTATGGCGCAGAAAACTCAGGAACGAAGTGCAGGCCATCGCATGCAGATCGAAAATCCGCACTCCGGAAGACTGAGTCGTTGTCCAATCTCAGGCGAGCTGTACTCTTGTCGTATCCGAGTCGGGGATGCACGCGCCTGATAGCGCGCACCACCAACAGCAGAGCCCTCGGAGCCTCATCCTTGGACTTCATGAACACCACCCAGCCGTATGCCGAGTAGTAGGCAGTCATCCCAAACACGTAACGGAACCCGCCAATGGACGTCACACCCACTGGCCCCCAGATGTCAGCTCCAAATTTCTGCAGTGGCCCAGTAGGACGCTTTGACGCAATGCGCGACCGCGGCTGTTCGTGAGACTTCGCCAACGCGCAACAGTCACAAAACGGCAGTATCTCATCCTTCGCGAACGTGATCCCCGAGACGCTCTCCGCAAGCAAACGATCCATGCCTGCAGCATGCAGATGGCCAAGACGTCTGTGCCACAGCAACTTTGACAACTTCCCACAAGCTTGCAGCGCAACAACATCCGCAGGGCTGGGCGCACGCCCGCTCCGAAGTATTCTGCTGCGGAAAGCGTACAAGTTGCTTCCCGGAGCGCGCCCGATAGGGACCGTCATATCACGGCCAGCAGAGCGCAAGACCATGGAGTCCCCCTTGGCCGTGTAATGAAACGAAGCGCCACGCTCCTGCGCCAACCGCTGGCTAAACAACCTGCGGTAGCCATGCTTTGTTTTGCCCGGCAAGTCCGGGACATGCAGAACCCCACGAAGCACACTGCGTACTTCACCGCCATCGGCTCGAACAACCATCCAGACCGTCCCCCGGCCCACCGCCAGACAGCAAATACCCCCACCTCAACCGGTGGTGCAAGCTGCTCATACTCCACGAAGCTGTCAGAGTCAGCCACCATATAGGGATATGCCCCACTGTCCTTCACCCACATGTCCGGGTAGCTTCCGAGATCATTATCAGCCCCAGCATGCACGCCCCTCGTGCATCGACAACAGCACTCGCAAGAGCAACCGCATCAAGCAAGTAAGCGGAATCAGACTTGGTTACAACACGGGCAGAGCCGCCCATGCCACCACAGGCACTACCAGCCTCATCATCAGACATGCCGAAGCAGTCAGACAGCCCAGACAGCGATATGATCTCATCCATGTTGTGGCTGTCCAGGTCATGCTCGCGCTCATTCGCCTGAGCAACAGCACCAGCAGCCTCAGCCGGCTGCACATCCTCCTCGGACTCATACTCCCCTCCGAAGAGGTCATACAGCAGGGTGCCCGGTTCCGGCGCCCAATCATCCCACTCGTCATCCAGCAGGGACAGCGCCACGCGCTTTGCAGGTGGGGTGTTACCGGCATTCTCAGCCATGAAAGCAACATGCTCCTCCTCCCCATCAGCAACAAAGGCCGCCGGTGCCGGGTCCGCAGCAGCTTGACGCATGTTGCCTCTTGGGCGCTGCGGGCAGTCCCGCTTGAAGTGAGGCCCACCGCACTGCCAGCATCCACCGCGCAGAGGGGCACCAAGGCGGCGAGGTCCAGATCCATCGCCTGTGGCCAGATGGGCGGAGCGCTTGGTGCCACCACTGGCTATGTAGCCCTCCGCAGATGGCTCCGATGCATGGTTCTTCTCAATACGCTTGGAGTAGTTCTGCGCCAGCTTGAGGCAGTCACCCTCCCAGGTGATGGCGCGGCCCTCATGCTCCGCGGTCACCTGCAGGATACCGATGATGGGCTCGTACTCGGGACGGAGGCCAGCCAGGAACTGAGTCACAACTTGGTTATGTGATGGAGCTTCAACATCCTCATGCTCCTCAGCCTCAGCCACCAAGTCCAAGAAGGCGTTGTCCAGGCGATGGTAGTATGCCTCCGCAGTCTCGGTGCGCTGTTGACCGGATTGGAGCACCGCATACATGTCGGAGATCCTGCCAAGATGGCCTCCCTCAAAGCGGGTGCGCAGAGCTGCCCAGGCTTGGCCTCCAGAGGTAGCATTGTCATTCAGGTGCCGACGGATGACATCCAGGAGCTCCTCGGGGAGCAGCGCAGTCAGGGTTGCATACAGCTTGAAGTGCTGATCAGATGAGGCATGCTCACTCATCATCATGGCCTGCTTCATGCCAGTGGCGTTGCAATAGGCCTCCATCTGGTGCCTCCAGCGGCGCCACCCCTTGGTCTGACCAGAGAAAACGGGCGGCAACGGAATGCGCGGCGCGCGGGCGGACACTCCTTCCGGCATGATGATCACAGTGATGGAAATCAACTGCAGAGCGGGACAGAGGCCAAGTCAGCGGTCTGGTCCTCACAGGGCCAAAAGCCCCCACCACTGCTTGCCGCAGTGGCAACTTTCTCCCACCAGAGATGGTCAACAGGGAGAAACTCGGTCAAAATTTCGAAATTGAGCAGAGAAAACAACCGGAGCCGCACAATCTTTTAATTACCGGCCGCGATTAATCAACAAACAACCGCGGCCTCGCGGAAATCAAATTATCGGCTACGATAAATCGGAAAACCACCGGGAAATCCGGCTACTTTTTTATTCTCGTAGATTCGCCTATAACACAGCGGAAACTACGTCGTTCTCCGGTCGCAGACTGCTGCTAACTCGGCAACCTGCCTGCCTCGTGACGAGGGTCGATACCACCGGCACAAGACCACGACAGAGCCCTCGACGAGGCCGTCTGCCCCCCCTGTGGCCGGCGAGGCAGCTCGACACACTCTAACTGGGCGAGCGACAAGCGCACACGAGTCGACACGACTCGAAGCCGGCCTGAGTCGTCGAGAGACTGAAAGGGGCGTCGGAACGCGGCCCCAGGCGTCGAGAGGCACAGCCGAAACGAGAGAGGTCGACAGCAGCGTCGAGCTGCACAGGCAAACAGCCCCTACGCCCCTCTGACAGCTTCGTGGAGTATGAGCAGCTTGCACCACCGGTTGAGGTGGGGGGTATTTGCTGTCTGGCGGTGGGCCGGGGGACGGTCTGGATGGTTGTTCGAGCCGATGGCGGCGAAGTACGCAGTGTGCTTCGTGGGGTTCTGCATGTCCCGGACTTGCCGGGCAAAACAAAGCATGGCTACCGCAGGTTGTTTAGCCAGCGGTTGGCGCAGGAGCGTGGCGCTTCGTTTCATTACACGGCCAACGGAGACTCCATGGTCTTGCGCTCTGCTGGCCGTGATATGACGGTCCCTATCGGGCGCGCTCCGGGAAGCAACTTGTACGCTTTCCGCAGCAGAATACTAAAGAGCGGGCGTGCGCCCAGCCCTGCGGATGTTGTTGCGCTGCAAGCTTGTGGGAAGTTGTCAAAGTTGCTGTGGCACAGACGTCTTGGCCATCTGCATGCTGCAGGCATGGATCGTTTGCTTGCGGAGAGCGTCTCGGGGATCACGCTCGCGAAGGATGAGATACTGCCGTTTTGTGACTGTTGCGCGTTGGCGAAGTCTCACGAACAGCCGCGGTCGCGCATTGCGTCAAAGCGTCCTACTGGGCCACTGCAGAAATTTGGAGCTGACATCTGGGGGCCAGTGGGTGTGACGTCCATTGGCGGGTTCCGTTACGTGTTTGGGATGACTGACTACTACTCGGCATACGGCTGGGTGGTGTTCATGAAGTCCAAGGATGAGGCTCCGAGGGCTCTGCTGTTGGTGGTGCGCGCTATCAGGCGCGTGCATCCCCGATTCGGATACGACAAGAGTACAGCTCGCCTGAGATTGGACAACGACTCAGTCTTCCAGAGTGCGGATTTTCGATCTGCATGCGATGGCCTGCACTTCGTTCCCGAGTTTTCTGCGCCATACTGCCAATGGCAGAATGGTCTGCAGGAGCGTATGTGGCTTACTCTGTCCGAGATGACGGTGGCTATGCTTCTACATGCTGGCCTGGGTCGTGAGTTCTGGGCGCTGGCCTTCTGTGCCGCGATGCACATCCGCAACAATGTCTACAGCCGGGGTGTCGGTTCTGTTCCCTACCGGCGTCACACTGGCAAGACCCCAGATGTGGCTGGGTTGCGGGTGTTCGGCTGTCCAGCGTATGTGCACGTGGATGCCGGGAATAGGCGGAAGCTTGACGCCAAGGCCTTTCGCGGGGTCTTCGTTGGTTATGGGCAGGAATCTCACACCTACTTGGTGTGGAACCCAGCTACTCGCCGCGTGGTTGCAAGTCGGAATGTGATTTTCGATGAGGGTTGGCGTGATGCGGCTTCCAGCAGCAAGGGGGGCAGTGGGGGCGATGCTGCTGCAAGCCTTGAGATGTTCCCCCAATACCAGGCACTTCTCGATAGCAGCGGGGTTGGCAGCACGTCCGACGCATCACGGGTGCAAGAGATAACCAAGGCTCCCCGGCGTGTCGTGGATGAAACGGACGACGTTGATGAGGAGCTTGAGATTGAGGAGGAGCCACTGACTGCGGAGGAACTGGAACTTGGACCGCAGCAACCCACGCTGGAGCTGACCCAGTTGGAGACGAACGAGGGAACCGACGATGGCGGGCAAGAGGAACCTATAGTCCAGCGTGCTGAGAGGGACCCCTACCCTGCTCGTTCTCGCCGAGCTCCTGGGCAATGGTGGGTCGTGCATCCGGAAAACCCCAACGACGACGCTGCAGCTATGATGGCCGCCGCATTCGCGGCAGTGACACAGGGTGTCGATGAGCCCATCACGCTCAAGCAGGCCCTGTCCGGACCGTTCAAGGAGCAATGGGCGCAAGCCGTAGAGTCAGAATTCAACTCGTTGGAGAAGCAGGGCACGTGGGTGGTGTGCGAGTTACCAGAGGAGCGAACAGCCATTCCCAGCAAATGGGTATTCAAGGTCAAATACAACGCTGATGGCAGTATCGCGCGCTTCAAGGCCCGACTGGTTGTCCAAGGCTGCCGTCAACGACATGGCATCGACTATGCAGAGACTTTTGCACCGACCGTGAAGTTCACCACTATCCGAGTGCTGTTTGCGATTGCAGTACAATACGGTTGGAGTATCCATCAGGTTGATGTCGACACGGCGTTCCTGTATGCTCCAGTGGAGGAGGAGATCTACATGAGGCCGCCGCCTGGCTATGAGCAGTACGATGCAAGAGGGCGGCCCATGGTCTTGCGCTTGTTGAAGAGCCTGTACGGGCTGAAGCAATCACCCCGAAATTGGCACAACACCTTGCATAAGTTCTTGGTGTGCTACGGGTTTCAGCAGCTCAAGTCCGACCCTGGTGCGTACGTCTACTGGCAGGGTGGGCAGTTGATCTGCATCCTGGTGGTGTACGTGGACGACATGATCTTTGCCTTCAAGGACGCAGTATGGGCCGCGGATTTCAAGACGGCTTTAGGCGCCCGCTTTGACATCAAGGACTTGGGCGTCTGTGCCTGGGCGCTAGGCATGGCGGTGGAGCGAGACTGGGACAATGCGACGCTGAAGGTGCATCAGGCCAAGTACATTGATGACATGGTGCACAAGTTCAACCTTGCTGACGCTTACGCTGTGAGCACCCCAGCGGAGGTTGGTGCCGATGTCCCCGGTAGCAACAAGCCGTTGGCTGCTGAGATGCCCTATCAGGCCCTTGTGGGCAGCCTGCTGTACGCGATGGTGGCTACCCGCCCCGACATTGCCGAAGCTGTGAGCAAGTTGTGCAGGGTGATGGCCAAGCCTGAAGAGCGGCACTGGCAGGCTGCCAAGCGAGTCCTGCGATACCTGAAGGGTACCAAAACCCTGGGGCTGACCTTCAGTGGGGGCAAGGCTGACGGCCTACTGCACGGGTACTGCGACGCCGACTGGGCTGGAGATGTGGTGTCACGACGCTCCACCACTGGCTTCGTCTTCATGCTTTGTGGAGCTGCAGTGAGTTGGAAGTCGCAGCTGCAGGCCACTGTGGCGCTGTCAACGGCGGAGGCGGAGTACATGGCGTTGTGTGCTGCTGTGTGCGAGGCGCTGTTCTTGCGCGAGCTGCTGCGCGAGCTGTGTTGTGCTCAGTCCGAGGCCACAGTGATCTTCGAGGACAACCAGAGCTGCATTGCGCTGACGCGCAACCCCATGACCCATGGTCGCAGCAAGCACATCGCCATCAAGTACCACTTCACACGGGAGAAGGTGCTCAGCGGGGAGGTGGCAATTGAGTACTGCCCGACTGCAGAGATGGTTGCGGATGCACTCACCAAGGCTCTGGGAAGGCTGAAGCACGCGGAGTTCGCCATGCAGATGTTGGGCGCGTGATGACTGCATGGCGAGTGGGGGTGTTGTTTGATACCAGTCTTGCAGGCGTTTGACCGGCTGTTGGGAGCCTTGACGCCTGCACACTCTCGGCGGTACCTGTAGACGGCGGAGCGATCGTACGGCTACGAGTACGAGGACGCGAGTACATCTCCGGCAGCAGACGTACATCGCGGAGCGGCTGTACATCTACGAGTACGAGGACGCCCGTGCGAGCACAATCAAGATTCCGGTACTGCTGAGTATCAATGGTGGGCGCCATGCAGTACTAGAATATACTGCAGGATATCAGCCGATGCAGAATATACTGCAGGATATCGGCCGATGCACCAACGGATACTGTATTGTACGGACATAGATAATGCCAATACTCAGGCTCGCACATATGCATTAAGTACTGGAGAATACAGTCAGCGCGCGATGGCGCAAGGTGGCGGATGCGCTCATGGGTGGCGCGCGTACCATGGCGTGCGCGAGTATAAAGGCAGGGCGCGACCCGTTGTAAGAGACAGTCGTTCTTTCCCCTCACGCCAATAATTCAACAGGCAGTATGGCGCAGAAAACTCAGGAACGAAGTGCAGGCCATCGCAGGCAGATCGAAAATCCGCACTCCGGAAGACTGAGTCGTTGTCCAATCTCAGGCGAGCTGTACTCTTGTCGTATCCGAATCGAGGATGCACGCGCCTGATAGCGCGCACCACCAACAGCAGAGCCCTCGGAGCCTCATCCTTGGACTTCAAGAACACCACCCAGCCGTATGCCGAGTAGTAGGCAGTCATCCCAAACACGTAACGGAACCCGCCAATGGACGTCACACTCACTGGCCCCCAGATGTCAGCTCCAAACTTCTGGAGTGGCCCAGTAGGACGCTTTGACGCAATGCGCGACCGCGGCTGTACGTGAGACTTCGCCAACGCGCAACAGTCACAGAACGGCAGTATCTCATCCTTCGCGAGCGTGATCCCCGAGACGCTCTCCGCAAGCAAACGATCCATGCCTGCAGCATGCAGATGGCCAAGACGTCTGTGCCACAGCAACTTTGACAACTTCCCACAAGCTTGCAGCGCAACAACATCCGCAGGGCTGGGCGCATGCCCGCTCCGTAGTATTCTGCTGCGGAAAGCGTACAAGTTGCTCCCCGGAGCGCGCCCGATAGGGACCGTCATATCACGGCCAGCAGAGCGCAAGACCATGGAGTCCCCCTTGGCCGTGTAATGAAACGAAGCGCCACGCTCCTGCGCCAACCGCTGGCTAAACAACCTGCGGTAGCCATGCTTTGTTTTGCCCGGCAAGTCCGGGACATGCAGAACCCCACGAAGCACACTGCGTACTTCACCGCCATCGGCTCGAACAACCATCCAGACCGTCCCCCGGCCCACCGCCAGACAGCAAATACCCCCACCTCAACCGGTGGTGCAAGCTGCTCATACTCCACGAAGCTGTCAGAGTCAGCCACCATATGCGGATACGCCCCACCGTCCTTCACCCACATGTCCGGGTAGCTTCCGAGATCATCATTCAGCCCCAGCATGCACGCCCCTCGTGCATCGACAATAGCACTCGCAAGAGCAACCGCATCAAGCAAGTAAGCGGAATCAGACTTGGTTACAACACGGGCAGAGC
>VCJN01001990.1:0-15733 GCA_006384855.1 Tetraselmis striata
CTAGTGGCGTCAGCCTCCTTCGCTGCCTCTGCGCAGCTCCAGACCCAAGTGTCACCACCTACGCAAGCCTTGTTGGCGGCATCGTTGGAATTGTCAGCCGCCATGATCATGACGTACAAGTCCGACATCATGTCCCGACCTCTACCAGCTGAATGGCTGCCGGCCTCATGGTTGTCGGCGGTGGTTCTGTAAAGCTGCGCCACTACCTATGCGCACCTTCTTACCCATATATTGGCACTCACAGCAGCCAGCGCCAGCCTTGATGCCGGCAGGGATCGAGAGTTCCAAGCAAGATACCCAAAAGAGAGCTAGATAGACAGCGTGTTGCTTTCTTGCACGTAGGTACCACATATGGGTGGTGCTGAAAGGACGCGGCCAGAAGGCATCACGCCGTGCGGATTAGAGAATGTCCCAGGGGCAAGCTACCGCACAAACTGATCCACGAAGCTGGCGCCCAGCCCTACAGCGTGGTAGTGCTCCTTGGCCTTCTGCAGCTTGGTGAACACATCCTCATAGCCGTTGACGTTGCCCTCCTCGTCGCAGTACAGAAGCGCGCCCGTCACGTGGAACATGGTGATCATCTCCTCGCAGCCAGGCAGCACCACCAGCGTGTGGGTCTCCCCTGCAGCCAAGCCACGCAGAGGCAGGATGAGGGCGGCGCCGCCAGCGCCCGGCACCGGCCCAACCACCGGGACGGGGGGGGGGGGGGGGGGCGGGGGGGCAGTGCAGCTGCATTGCAGACGCCAAGCGGGTGGCAGCCGGGGAGGCGCTTGAGCAATACAAGCGCAGAGGCAGCGGCATGGCAGCGGTGGCGGGTGCGCGCCCGGCGGCTCAAACATGTACGACCCCGCAGCGGCTGTCCACTCATGCTCCAGGTACTTCCAGTCACCCTTGAGCACGTAGCCATGCACTGGGCCCGGGTGCCGGTGCCGGCTCAGCAGGCCTGCGCACGCATCAGAGCCGTCAAAACTCCACGTCCCGCCATGGGTGCACTGGGTCCCGGTGGCCGACAGCGGACGCTGTCGCCAAGAGAGAGGTGAGCGAGGGGCCTTGGCAATGCTGGAGTGTTTGCTTCAGATGTCAACCGCCGGAGGGGGTGGTCCACAGGGACACAAGACCAAAGGCAAGGCCTGAATGGCACTAGCGGCAAGGCGCCCGTAGAATACTGTTATGATGTATTTGGTAGGAATGAATATTCTCAACACCACGGCCAGAGACGCTGTTGCCGTGGGCGGCAGCGGCGCGCGATGGCAGCTATATTGCAAAGGTGATATAAGATGACCGTGGCGCCAGCTGCTTCTGTGCCGGTACCACTGCCGACGCCCAATGTGCATAACAATGTGTGATAAATCCCTGCATTACTATCGCTGCGAATATGTTTTTATTAGCATTGGCGCAAGGGGAACGCCAGAGTGAGAAGCTCGCAGTGCAAATATCGGGTGTGCAAGCCATTGACACAACTGACAGTGTGGCCCGCCTACCTGACTTGCGCACCCGCAGCAGGTTCACGTAGTAGCCCTGCGACACGTTGAAGCAGAGTGGGCGGAACGACACCGTGTCCGTCTGTGGGACCCTGCGGGGTCGGCCATGGGGGCGCAGGCGGCTCTTCAGCTCATGCGAATGGCGTCAAACCTCTGCGACCCGGAATCCATGCGTAGAAATAGGAGAGAATCTCGAAACCTCGAAGTGGCACCTAGATGATGGCAAAGCGACAGGCGTGCAGTGCGTGGTGTCATGATGATCCAACTACAATGAATCGCTGAGAATGTGTAGTATACTCGCAGAATACTATGGTAACAGCTATATCTATTAAAGCTGCTGAATAATGGAGAAAGGTCGACATTAAATCTGCGAACGATCGCAGCGACTTCGCCTGTTGCTTCCTGTTGCTAGGTCGACGCGACGGGTCGAGAGGTGAGGGGCGGGCGAAGTGGCGAACCATATCCGCTCGTCTTCCGGGAGCACGTTGGGGACGGCGATCTCGGCCGCGGCTTCAGGCGGACAGGTGCCCATGAAGGGCGCTACGCCGAGAGACACCTGTGGACGGCGGGGGCTGCTCAGTGTTGAAAGAATTCGATTAAAAGAATCGAATAACGGACCGGACGAGAACACGATTGCGGGGACGATTCGGGGGGGGGGGGGGGGGGGGGGGTCGTGGCCGCGTCGCCCTGGGGTGGTTGGTCGGGATAGATGCTGGCGCGGTGGCGCCACGAACCTGGAGCGGCTGGGACGCGCCCGGATGCCCGCCAAGCTGTCGGCCGTAGTGGCAGCTTGCTGGTGGCCGGGCCGAGCCCGCCGCGCGTGTGGGGCGGGGCCCGCTGCGCCAGCATGTTCTCGCCCTGGCGACCCTCCAATCTGTGCCCTGACGGGTGCCCGCTGCCGAGGGCGACATGTCGCTGAGTAAAGGTTCCCACTCCAAGCTGCGACCCCAAAGTCCGAGAGAATAGCCGGTGTGCCGATCGGAGGAGTGCGCGCTAGCGTGCCACGCGAGCTCCTGTCGGCTGGTGCGCCTGCTCGCTGTAGCTTGTTCTGCAGGTGAATCTGCCGCAGTTAGATGATGGGCGCCCGCTCGCCCACCAGAAGCAGGACGAAGCGCGCCCCCCCCCCCCCCCCCCCCCGCCCCCGCCAAGGCGGCGGTACATTGTAACAACGGTTGCGCCTTAAGGCCTTTCCTTAGGTCGCTGCTAACCGGATCGCTGCCTAACTTAACCGCCTTCGTAGTAGAGACGCTGCAAGGGTTGCACTGGTGCCAGTCCTGTCCCGGGGGCGAAAAATTAAAAAACGGCTACGCTTCTATTCCAAAATGAACTTCAAGCCATAGGATTAATTACGAGTCATCATGTGCTTAATACCCTCATCATTATTATCTATAAACACAGATACTATCGTACGGGTTAATTAAGACACGGTGCCCGGGAACATGGACTAGAAGTGAAGTTCGCCCACGGACATCGCCCATTGCCTCATTCGAACCCCGAAGAGCTAATGCATCAACCGGGTAAACCCAGGACACGCGGGGCCGATATTGCCAAATTACATAGACCAGGAATCGAACCCGGGACCTCTTGCATACAAGACGACCGCTCAACCGAGCGGACAAGGAATGTCCTTGATTCTATCGTTATGGAGACCCCATACACATAGAGCGTGGCCTCCGACGGGGGTGCCCCGCTTCACCCATCCTATTTTAAAACATATTTATTTACGATGTATTCGATGGGATAGAACATGCAGGGTGTGACGTACCAGGGTGCACCGTCCGACACATTATTAGCGGCAAGGCAACCACTAAGATCAGTGCCCTATCAGTTATACGTAGACGCCGCCGTTGGTCTCACGGGCTCATTTGATAACATGCATGCCATGATCGCCCACTTCTTCCACTGGGCGGAGGACCACGCTATGGGATTTTGTCACTTGAGTGTGGAGTGATGGCAATATGCCGATATTATGATGAGACCGTGTTACACGAACAAGCTGCCCGAAGGGAGCTTGGGGGGGGGGGGGGGGGGGGGGGGCGTGTACCGTTGGAAATGAATATAGGTATTTGGGTACGGTCATGGACTCGGATGTAAGTATGCGGCATATATTAGATGGCCGGTTTAAGAAGGGTGAGCGCGCTCTTGAGGCGCTGGATTAGGTATCAGTCGGTGAGCGAGACATAATCTATATGAATGTGTGGGTGTCTGTCATTAAAATATGTGTACTACCGATTCTGACTTAGGGGTGTGAAGTATGGGGAATGGATAGAACTAGCGCCGCAAATAAATTACAAACCGTACTCAATTAGTGCTTGCGGTTCCTTATTGGTGGGGGGGGGGGGGGGTAAAAACTCCCCTAGGGTGGCCACTGCACCGATGATGCGGAACTGGATATTGCGCCCATAGAAGCTACGGCCGCTGCGACACGTGATCGGGCGTTCCTTAAAGCATCCGACTTAAATACATGTTTAAGCCATGTAGTAGATAAACCAAGTCGGGCGCGCCCTAACACGTGGATGTCGTGGCTGGATTGTGCAGTGCTTAGATCGACTAGCTAGGGCGAGCGTTGGGCTAGCTGAGGAGGCGCACCTTCCACTTGAGTGGAGGTCACTAGCCGCGCGCGATGCCGCTGAGTAGCTAGTAAAGGCATCGGTGTGGGCGCGTTACGAATCGTCGGTAGCGTTAGCCCACATTAACATATAGGGTAAACATGTCCTATAATGCGCCTTATGCGTCAAACTCATTGCGGCCACAGTAGAACGGTACGGGTGTCCCGGCCTGCGGGGGTTGTGGCCGGGCTGCACACTATGATACAAATACGCACCCACGTATTTTCCATTACCTGCCGATTGGCCCGGATTCATGCCCTGCCTGAGCGGTTCCTTGAACACACCCCGGCATGTGGCGGAAGTGAACGTGAGACTATCGAACATATGTTGGTGGAATGCCCGCGGTGGGGGTATCACCGTCGTAATTTGGGGTTGTTATTTCCGGCGGAGTTTAGGGATTTTATTAGTTGTCAGGATATTGCGTCAACACCCTTTATCTTGGGCGGGGTCTCTTTCCTCCCTTCACGGCTCCCTGTATTTTACCGGGAATGGGAAGTTTTTTCTAGTTACGGCGTCGGGCCCTCCCTCTCATTGCCTTTTTTGTTGCACATGTATCGCATTCCCAAAATGCTTTGCTCCGTGGGATGGGGCTTGCCCCAACTCGCATTCCTCGAATGGGAAAACGCCCAAACAGGTAGGGCGGACCTGTCAGGGTCAGTGCCGGGTATTTTGATGGCAATGTTTTAGACGGTCGTTCAACAGTGTTGGAAATTTCGTCACTGGACTTCAATTAGTCTTGCAGAATTTTCCGGTTGACTATAACGGAGCGTCGCCTACCCAGGGCTTTCCGTAACTGGATCGCTGCATGAACTGCCGTCGTAGAGACGATATGCAAGGGTTTCAATGTTGCCAGTCCCGTCCCGGAGGCGGGGGAAAACGGCTGCGCTGCTGCCAATACAATTACCCCAAATAATAGTAGCGACTGATATTACATGCTGTGCTAGATGCAACATTCAAGAAGTCCAGAAGGAAATCCAGGTATGGGCCACCAGAGGCGGGAACCGCCATGAACAGTAGCGACTACTACCGTACCGTAGTAGTGCTGATTGCCTTTTATTTTGGTGATTTCCGATATGGCCTTCTGCTGCTAGTGCTAGATGTCAACGATCACGAATAGCGATAGATCCCGCTGATGCGCATCAGCATACCGGTACTGGTAAACCAGTACTACTACGTGGTAAAACCATCCTAATATACGAAAACCGGTACCACTATGAGTATTAGGATGCTCTAGCAATTCTTATTACATGCTAATCATGGAAGTAAGGGTGGATTCGGCGGTTGAGTACGGGTGACTATAAATATATGATGTAAATAAAGCTTTTTAGCGACAGAAAGTAGCGCCCCCCCAAAAGTGCACCATCGACTAATCTTTGCATCCACAAATCCTAAACACATCCTTATACACCCCTGCACATAAGTTTCGGGTCCCTTTTCGGCAGTCTCAAGACTTCAGAAGTCTAGGGTACCTGAACGTAGGGTATATGAGATGAAACCTTGGAATCTCAGAGGGTTTTATAAAACCTGCATGACGAGTGGCTCAAACTGAATCTTAAACACCTTTGACCAGGGAATCACGCTGCACTTGGTGCGTGGATGGGCGTCGCCTGCAACCGCAGCAAAACCGGGGTCGGTATCACGCACACGCCGACGCGCGTGAATAGACAACCAAACGGCGGGATGGCCATGAACGCGTGAGGAAACACATTGGCGAGGGGCTCGGCTGCATTTGGTTGGGGTGCAGCCGTGTGGGCGGCGGTCAGTACATGTCGCGTTGCGATACTGGCATGGCATAAGTGTCGGCCACACGCAGCAACACCCCCTTGGCTTTAACACGCTATAACTTCTCAGGGTTTGCTAAGAATTTTGTTTAAGAATACCAAGTGATACCTCGTTCAAATCTGCGTCGTAAACAATCATTTAAAATTGAAAAATCGTTTTTTGGGTCCCCAGGAAAAATCCCCAAAGATGATCATCCAAGTTGCCCCTCACTGCCTCATGTGCCCACCCATATCGGGCGCGTGGCTTTGCGCTAAGTGCGTGTCTAAGCCCCATACTCAGTTGCGCGAGAGCGTTATGTGTGTGGATGGCCACGGACCACCAACACTTGGCATGTGCCACCTCCTAGCGATACACACATCTACCAGCTAAGATGCCATTTTTCCACAGCATTTTTCAAGGAATTTCATATTAATCAAAGTCCACGCCCCTACCGCGCCACTACCCCGCCCACGAAACGGTGCAACTGGCATTCCACCATGCGCCCCCATAGTAGAGCATTGCCCTACGCCAAGGGAGCCATCGAGCGCCTCTCCTACGTTCGTTCGCCACAGAAACAACAGCATTTGCACCCCAAAACTGCTCCCCACAGTGGCCAGCTTGTCGTTGGGGTGTCACGTCGTGCCTATAGCGACATGCTTTCAGTGGTCTACACGCACGGTGTGTGCAACTTATGCCAAGGGCCGTATCCACCGAGTTTGGTGCGACGAGTGCCGCTATTTTCATAGGTTTGGACGGTTGGCGCAACCCACAATTTTCTGGCGCCAACGCATCATGCACTGATTTTGCGTTTTTTAAGGGCGCCCACAAATGGTCGACGTGTTGTTGCGCGTGTGGGTATAAAGCGCACAATAGGCGTTCGCCCGAACTATTCCCACTGTAGTTAGCATGTATGCACATGCAACCGGCGTTATCCTCGCCCATGCATGCGCTTTGCGATCGAAAATACAAAACCCGGACTTATATGGAGGGGTGTATAATATGTATAATATGCGGATAGCGAAAATGCGCGAACGCCGCGGACAGCAGTCGCGCGTGGCGCTTGCCAGTTTGCTGGTTTCGGAGCGCAATGAGAGGGCGCGTCTTATTGTATGTATACATTTATATTGTACCTATGGTTTCGGGGCCGCTGTCATCGATCGTCTTCACACCCCTACAAAGCAAGCGCGGTTTCGACGGAGTAGCACATTACAACGGTGCCCTGGTTTCGGATAATGAGCGCGTAGTCGCATTTCCAATTATGATGACGAAGCGGTTCGATCCAAATTCCAATTAAACCGCTGCACGCATGCTGTGATATGTTGGTGATGATATAGTAGCCGCCGCCCGTCATGGGTAAAGTCGTCCTAATAACCATCTTATTAGATATCTTCCCGTCAAGTGTATTCGAGCAACCGAGTGATGTTATATACTATAGATAGACTATATATTGCGATGACGCCTCGTCCATATACGATTAGTAGATGGAAAGCGTAGCATGTATGTGATGTTAGTAGCCTGCAGGTGGGAGGATTCGATTCTATATTTATATTGAGAAATGTCGATCTGCTCATCTGCTGCGCTGGTGCTGCTTCAGTATATATATATGGTCAGATGTAGTCATCTAGAGGTTTACAGTACATTAGCTATGTTGTACTGCGCACGACCCCCGAGGTCGGCGCACGGACTAAGGCTTGCCGGCCCGCACCTGCACTACGACCTGAGGGATCCACCCTCGGGCACAGGCACTCTCTGCGTTGCGCTCGCCTCAACCGGCTCGCGCAAGCAGTCTCGCCTCTAGCAGTCGAGCAAAGTGTCAGCTTACTCTATGCCGACTCGGGCCCGAGCCTCAGCCTCCCGAGACGCTACACCTTCCCCACCCCGCGACAGTAGGATGCCTCCTCGCCCTGTACCGGAAGACGCCTTAGTGGACGACGCCCCGGGCGGCGCCACGGCGGCATCTGTCGCGGAATTGGAAACACGCCTGACGGCCCAAGCGGAAGCCCTGGAGAAGCGGCTGGCCGGGCAGTTTGAGGCTGCTACGGCTGCCTTGCTCGCTCGACTCGCCCCCCCCCCTCCCCCACTAACCCGCTTCCTCCCGAAGGTACCCAGCCAGCCCACCCCGCGGGCACGCCTGCGCCCGAGGGTGGTGAGCAAGGAGCGCAAGAGCCCCTTCCTGCTGAGCTAGACGCACCCGACAACGAGCTCGAGTACGTCGACTTTGCCTACTACGGCCGAGTCATCCCCCCCGGTCTGGAGCGCCCCCCGCGCGACGTCGACGAGCCCCGCTTGTGGACCCTGACCGACGACACCGCCCGCGCCCTCGCGGAGAAGCGGAGTCAGGCAGCGTACGACGAATACCTGCACCTAGGCTGCTATGCCTTCTTCAGTAGCTGCGCCAACGAGGCGATGCGCGGCGCTCTGGAGTCGCTTTCGACCGAGTCTGCTACGCCGGCGAGCAAGGCTGCGGCCCTTGCCGAGCTCCGCGCCTGCTACCGCACCCACTTGGCGACGGAGGAGGCCACCCGTTCCCGGTTGGGCTACCTCCAGCTCGCCAAGAATGGGCCAACGGCTACAGAGGCGGACCGTGTTTTCGCCGAGCTCGCCCACGCAAAGTTCTGCACCCCACGGCGCATCGCCGTGTCCGGGCAACTCGACCAACTCCGCCGAGCGTTCGACGACAAGACCCTCGAGATCAGCCTTTCCGCAGCGGGCAAGGCCCGTGCCGCGGCCGTGTTCGCCAAGGCTACCCCCGACAAGCCCGCCCCCACAGAGTCCGCCGAGAGGCGCAAGCAACGCGAGCAAGCCGCTGCGGCGCGGAAGGCCGCAGCGACAGCCGCAGCGTCCGACAAGGCGAAGGCCAAGGTCACCAAGTGACGGTGTGGCCCGCCGCGCCGACTCATGTACGCCTACCTCCCTCTACATGCGACACCGCGTGCGGAGAAGATGGCGCGACTGGGAAAGCATCGGCGCGAGCGGGCAAGTCTTGAGTTGGATCCGCCAAGGGGTCCGGATACGCTTCAAGAACGGGCGACGCCCTCGCCCCTACAACCACGGCGTCTCTATGCGCGACGCCACTCAGGCACAACTGGACTTCATGGCTACAGAACTGCCCCGCTTCGAGGCGATTGGCGCGTGGGAGCGAGGACACTGCAACAAGTGGGTATCCAGAATGTTTCTAGTCCCCAAGCCCGGCACCAACAAATGGCGCGTCATCATCGACCTACGGGAGCTCAACAAGTGGTGCAAGACTTTCACGATGTCCTACGAAACGCTTAAGCACCTGCGGCACCTGGCGCGCGCGGGAGATTGGTTCGTGTCGATGGACCTGGCCGATGGCTACTGCGCCCTTGGGATTCGGGAGGAGGACCGCGACTTCTTTACCGTGAACTACCGAGGGGAGCTGTGGCGACTTGCGTGCCTACCGATGGGTTGGACAGGCTCGTCGTACTACTTCTGCAAGTTGACGGCGGCCTTTACGGACTACCTGCGGACGCCCCTGAAGCGGCGCGACCCAGCGTTGCCTCCCACGGCCCCGTCCAAGCCTACTCGCCGTTTTCTGCGCAACACTCGCTGGCGGGGCGAGCGGCTCCTACCATATATGGACGACTTCCTTTTCCTCGCGGACTCCCGCGAGGCAGCCCTGGAGCTACGCGTCCGGTTAAGCACCTTGCTGGACCGCCTGGGCCTGCTGCGCAACCCCAACAAGGGAGTCTGGGAGCCCACCCAGGTCGGCCCTCACCTTGGCATGATCATCGACCTGAAGCGCGGCGAGTTCCGCGCCCCCGAGGAGAAGCTCATCGCGCTAGCCAAGGCCGCCCGTTCTCTCCTTGGCCGCGCAGCCTCCAACAAGCGCTGGCTCCCAGCTCGGCAGCTGGCGTCCTTTGCGGGCAAGGCGCAGTTGCTGTACTTGGCAGTTACGCCGGCCCGTTTCTTTTTGCGAGAGCTGCACTGCGTCCTCGCAACCCGGCAGGGCTGGGGCGGGCGCGTCAAGATGACAAACCAGCTGCGCCGCGACCTAGAGTGGTGGACCCAGGTACCTGCGCAGCACAACGGTCGCTCTATGTACAAGCCTCCCCCCATCCATACGAGCTGGAGACCGCGTATCTGCACGCGGACTCCAGCTCGTATGGATGGGGGGCTGTGATGAACAACAGCGCTTACCAGGCGCGCGGCTTCTGGTAGGAGGACGACCGCTCGCATCACATCACGTGGAAGGACTTTCGCGCGGTACGTCACGCGGTCGAATCGTTCCTGCCGCAGCTCCGAGGACGGCGCGTCTTACTGCACGAGGACAACACGGCCGTAGTGGCAGCGCTGACCAACCTTACCTCTCGGTCGCCCGTCATGATGGAGGAGCTCCGCAAGCTGTGGCACCTCCTGGATATCCACGACATCTCCATCAGGCCCCGGTACATCCAGTCTGCAGCCAACGTTTGGGCGGACCGATTCAGCAGGGAGCTGGACGACTCCGACTGGCAGCTCAATCCGCGGATATTCGCGTACCTGCAGCGCTTGTGGGGTCCGCACACCGTCGACAGATTTGCGTCGATGGAAAATACGCAACTTCCACGGTACAATTCCCGCTGGCGCGACCCGCATTGCGAAGCGGTGGATTCTCTCCATTTGCCGGACGAATTCTGGCGCAGGGAACACAATTATTGCAATCCCCCGTGGGGTTGTTGGACGATTTGGCGGACAAACTGCGACAGTCGGGCGCGGCCGCCACGGTCATCGCACCGCACTGGCCAGGACGGCGTTGGTACCAGCTGCTGCAAGCCCTCGCCACCGAGACGATTGTCTACCCGCCTACCCGCGACCTCTTCTTTCCTGGGCGGCGGGGAACGCGCGCGGGGGTCGGACTGCCCGGCTGGAGCGTCGTGGCCTTTCGGCTGCCACGCCGGCATGGCTGCACCTCCGGCGTGGGTCGCTAGGCCGGGCTATGGCCGTGCAGCTGTCGCTGCAGTACAGTGTGCAGTACCCGGGCCGCCTGTCCCACACTCGACGCGCGCGCTACCGGCTTGCGGTACGCTCCGGCTCTGAGGCGCCCTGGTCGGCATCAATGGCGGCCGAGCTCCGGTCTTTGTTGGGGACCGACGACGTTGGTCAAGCGGCGCTCGGGTTGCTTACGGGTTCGCTGGCGGCCGGCACCTACCGCAACTACGACAGCGGCATGCGCTCTTTCGCTACTTTCTGCGAGCAGGAGGGCTTACGCCCGCTGCAGGCTACTACCAGCACGATCGTCCGCTACACTGCCTGGCTGGGCATGCAAGGTACCGTCGGCGCGGAGTCCCTTCAACAGTACTACTCGTCCATCAACAAGTAGTTCCGCGACCATCAGCGCCAGCCTGTCGCCCTCGGCGAAATGGTGGCCGACGCGCGCCGCGGCCTGGCCATCCAGCAAGAGCGTCTTGCGGCGGAAGACGTCCGCGTCGCCCTGCCTGCGCCCGTTGCGGCTGACATCCTAAACACCGCGATTGGATTTCGGCAGACATTGGTGTGGGAACCCGCTAATATTGCGGACATCCGCGCTTTCAGAGCCGCGCTCGCGACGATTTCGGCGTACGTCTTCGTGTGACGCGCGGAGTCCGGCATTAGCTGCGAGACCGGTGATTTAGTGGTCGACCGGCCGTCCGGAAGCATTCTACTGTACGTCCGCAAACAGAAAGGCGACCAGCGTACGAGGGTCTCCGCTAAGCCCCTGATAAATCTGCCTATCGCCGCCGTTCCGGACTTCGCTGACCTGCTGGACTGGTACACCGTCAGTCGCGACGCCTACTGCCGCCGTTTCTACGGCGCCAGCCCGCCGCCCAAGTTCTGGAGCATCTCCCCGCTGGAGTCTTCCGCCACTTGGTCGGTTTCAGCCACTCTTACCGAGTGGTTGCGGGAAGCCTACCTGGCGGCAGGCGCCCGACCTCCCACCGGTTTCAAGTGGACATCGCACAGTGTACGCAAGGGTGCCGCTTCCGCAGCAAGCTGCGTCGGCGTCCCCTTGCCGGCCGTCAAACACATGGGCGATTGGTCGAAGAACAGCGAGGTGGTCACCGGGAAGTACATCGACCCGACCATGCGCCCGACTCCTGCGGCCTGGAGGTTCTTCGGTTGGCTCGTCCCCGTCCGGCCGCCGGCCTAAGCTCCCTGTGCTAGCCTTTGGCTTTCGTCTCTGGCAAACAGTGCCTCCTTGGGTAAATGGTCAGACGTAGTCATCTAGAGGTTTACAGTACATTAGCTATGTTGTACTGCGCACGACCCCCGAGGTCGGCGCACGGACTAAGGCCTGCCGGCCCGCACCTGCACTACGACCTGAGGGATCCACCCTCGGGCACATGCACTCTCTGCTTTGCGCTCGCCTCAACCGGCTCGCGCACCCACCCACCCTCAACCATCTTTTTGCGCTAGGAGACACCCAGGCCAAGCCTGTGGTTCTTGTCTTAGCCTTCGATGTAAGCGAGCTGACATTCTTTGGCAAACAGTGCCTCCTTGGGTAAACATATATACATATATACATGTATATATGTATATATATCTATTCCAGCGAAGCGTCGATTTTTCGGCGGTGAGCTTTATTGCCGTACGGGTACCCGTATGGTGCAGCGGATCGGGCCTATAGGTGCATGACTGAAGCGCTTATCTACTGGCATGTACTACTAAGTACTATAATCCACTCACCCGCCCGCCCGCCCACGGTCCTTAATTACACAGCCGTCCGATTACGATCTCACTGTTGATGAGAGACTATGAGTACTCGTTTGGATTACAAAAGCGTAAGCAACAAGAGACTACGGCGTAGTACAACCACTGTGAGATTCAGATGTGACATACGGGTGACGAAGCACTACTACTAGCGACTATTATTTATCCGTGAAGGCTGCTGCTGGTGGCGGCACGTCCATCCAGTTACGTGCGAGTTACATCCGGCGTTATTGCCGGCGGGCGATAGATCCTTTTTGTAATCATTCTAGTAGTCGTACTGCCGGGTGACGTGTTACATGGCACTGACGTATAAGGTACAAGGTTGTCCGTGTAGTACCGGGTAGTACGCGATATATTTATTAAGCCGGTACCGGGTATCTAGTACGAACCCGGGCGCGATGAAGAGTCGTCCTCTGGATAACTACGACCATTAGTACATGGGAGCGCAAATCGAAGCCGTTGTATTTGGTAACACTGGGGAATTTGTGTACATTAAAGCTAGTACTGCTGAACGGGCCTGCCAGCCGTCCGATCAAAGGTCATCAGATGGGCGGTTTGGCTGCCATGTTTTGCCAAAGAGTGCTCACGTTACATAAATATTCGCGAGGGGGAGGGCGGGGGGCAGGCAGCGGTTCTGCCGAAGAATGTTTGAATTACAATATTCGCGACAGCTGCCGTCGGGGCATGTGGCCGGGGGGCGGGGGGGGGGGGGGGGGGAGGCGGGGCGGGCGTGGTCCCCTCGCCCGCCCGCCCCCCCCCCGCCCCCGCCGCCGCCCGCCGCTCCCGCCGGGGGAGTGAGGGGAGGGGGTAAGGGGGCGGGGGCTACTGCTTGTTCTTGTTCTTGCGTGCCCGGGGGACCCTCCGCTTCGACGATCTCGCTGCCTCCGCCTCCGCCTCCGCCTCCGCCTCCGCCTCCGCCTCCGCCTGCGCCTCCGACTCTCCGCGACCGTCAGTTTCTTACCTCGGCGTTTCTTCACTGGCCTCTTCCGCTTCTTGTCATCCGTCAGTGTCTTCACCACCCCGGGAGGCTGTGCCGTCGACGACGCCGCCATGAGCTTCCTTACCTTCGCGTCGGGACGCCCCCTGTGCCCAGACGCCCACAACAAGCCACAATCGTTTCGCCTTTAAGCGGCTGAGGATGCGGCCTCCTCGGCCACCACGAGTTGCGCCGCTGGCACTGTGGAAGCCTTGGCGTTGAGGTGGGCCTTACGGCGCTCCCGGACGAACCTGCGCGCGGCACAAGTTAGCCACGAGTGGGTGCGTGCTAATGTGGAGGATGGAGTGTTTTGTTGCGCGCCCACCTTGTCACGCGTTTCCTCATGTCTTTCTCGTCCTCCTCGATGCCGGCGGCGCGGACACGCGAGACAACAAGGCTCGCCGCCCACTTTTGCCCGGGGGGGCGAGGTCGGCCATGGCGGCTGTGAGCGGTGAAGGGGGGGGGGGGGGGGGGGGCGGCCGAGGTGGGGAAACTAACACCCAGTCGACGACCGCCTTCCGCAGCAGTCAACGACACATCGGAGGCGAGGAGCAGCGCGCCACTACTATTTATATGCACGTATTGTCAAGAGCTAGTCGGTGCGGCATTGTGTCGGTGTAATTTCGCAATGTTTATTGTTGAAGTAGCACGGCGTAATGGATACGGCGAGTGAATCCGGGATAATGTGTGCGACGAATGTGCGCGCGCAGCGTTGTGCGGCGGTGTGCGGCGGTGTGCACCGATGTTAATATAGTGTGAATATTATATCGGCCGTAGACGATCAGGTCTGGCAGCACCGCCCGTGCTTGTAAATAAGCGACAATGGATCTAGTCTCCCGCTAGTCTGTGCACCGCAAGTGCACTCCGCAAGCCTCGCCTCCATCCGCGTCGGAACCGGTAGTAAGTGTTGTTGTGTGCGCACATCGTGACAACATTACACGGTGGCAATTGCAATTATTAGCGGTGGATAATGTGAAGGCGTTTTCGAAATCGACAGAGAATGAGGCGGTGCTGGCGGAGTGCATTGGCGGTGCATAGAATAGCGTGTTGCTGGGGTTGTGGCTGCATCGGACGCCGTATTCCCACCCATCCGGCACGGAATGTCCGGTTTTCACACATTTGTGTGTTAATAAAGCAGTGTGAATATTACGCGTCTTTTACGCCGGGTGGATGGGCATCCGGCGTCCGATGCACCCCAATTATTTGCAGCACGCTACTCTACGCACCCCCAACGCACTCCGTAAGCCTCGCCTCCATCCGCGTCGGAACCGGTAGTAAGTGTTGTTGTGTGCGCACATCGTGACAACATTACACGGTGGCAATTGCAATTAGCGGTGGATAATGTGAAGGCGTTTTCGAAATCGACAGAGAATGAGGCGGTGCTGGCGGAGTGCATTGGCGGTGCACAGAATAGCGTGTTGCTGGGGTTGTGGCTGCATCGGACGCCGTATTCCCACCCATCCGGCACGGAATGTCCGGTTTTCACACATTTGTGTGTTAATAAAGTGTGAATATTACGCGTCTTTCACGCCGGGTGGGTGGGCATCCCACCCCAATTATTTGCAGCACGCTACTCTACGCACCCCCAACGCACTCCGCAAGCCTCGCCTCCCTCCGCGTCGGAACCGGTAGTAAGTGTTGTTGTGTGCGCACATCGTGACAACATTACACGGTGGCAATTGCAATTAGCGGTGGATAATGTGAAGACGTTTTCGAAATCGACAGAGAATGAGGCGGTGCTGGCGGAGTGCATTGGCGGTGCACATAATAGCGTGTTGCTGGGGTTTTGGCTGCATCGGACGCCGTATTCCCACCCATCCGGCACGGAATGTCCGGTTTTCACACATTTGCGTGTGAATATATATAGTGTGAATATTACGTACGCGTCTTTTACGCTGGGTGGATGGGCATCCGGCGTCCGATGCACCCCGAATCTCACCAACACGCTACTCTACGCACCCCCAACGCACTCCGCCAGCCCCGCCTCTTTCCGCGCAGGTCCTACGTTCCATTGTATGTATATACATACGTACATGTACTGCTCCGAAACCAGCCCAAACTTAATGAGTGCACAAGTGTAAATGGGGGTGGGGGGGGGGGGGGGTGGGGGGGGGGGGGGGATGTGGCGGGGGCATCCACTCACACATACCCCGGCGATGCATGACAGATATTACATGCCGTGGCGGGTCGGCGGGCCGACCCGGCGGGGGGGGGGG
>VCJN01001991.1:0-22854 GCA_006384855.1 Tetraselmis striata
AGCTGAGAGCACGCCTGGGTTGGTCCGCCTCGGGTGCAGATGCATGCGCAGCAGCAGCTGGCCGTGCACTCCCTTCTGTTCAACAGCTTCATCTTCATGCAGCTGGTGCCCCCCTCCCCCCCCCCCCCCCCCCCGCTACCCGCGCTTTTCCCTATTCCCTCTCGCAACTCCTGGTCACCGCGTGTGCGATATGCCGAATCCGCCTGGGCCTGTCATCCATCATGACATTCGACCAGCTGGCATGCAGGCTGGTCCGCTGAGCGTGCTCCCTCGCGCCAACCCCCACCGCTGTGCAGTTCAACGAGATCAACTCGCGCAAGCTCGGGGACCAGCTCAACATCTTTGAGGGCATCTGGCGCAACCCGGTGTTCCTCGGCGTCATTGCCACCACACTCGGCTGCCAGGTGAGGCGACCCGCACCGCGCTGCGTCCCATCCTGAGCGGCATCAGGCGAGAGGCGAGGCAGCACTGCAAACCGCTGGGATTGCCACCGCAGATCATCATCATGCAGACCCCTGTGGCGAGGGCGTTCCACGTCCAGTCGCAGACTTGGCAGGAGTGGCTGACTGCCATCGCCATTGGCGCCGGGAGCACCATCGTCTGCCTGCTGTCCAAGCTCCTCCTGAGGTTTGCCCCCCCCCCCCCCCCCCACCCAAACAACAACACGCATCCGTCCGCATTCGCTCCGTTTCCCTCGCCCCACCGCATACAGTCCCATCAACACCATCTCAGCTTTTCCTCCGCACCTCAATCAGTCCCCAAGTGCCACATGCCAACACGCCGAGCTGCGCTGTCGCGAGCGTCTCAGGCCTCCCTGTGCCTCGCAGACTCGTCGTGCGCGCCGGCTGCTGCACCGCCTGCTTCGGGCGGCGCAGCCGTGCACCCGCACGCGGCGCGGCGCCCGGCTGCAGCACCGCGGACGGCCATGAGCCCAAGTTCGCCGGCAACCCAGATGGCAGCATGAAGCTGACAGTGTTGGTCCGCTAGGCATGCAAAGGCTGCCCCGTCGGATACCCCGGCAAGAGGGACTCCACCCCGGCCGCACTCCGCCGCCAACACCGCCAACACCGCCGCCACCGCCGTCGTCCATGACCGACGTGCCGATGCCTCCACCCGCGATGGCGTCCATCCGTGGGTCCCAATCATGGCCAGTCATCCGATGGCGCCAGTAATACTAGTTATGTTTTCGTTCTTCCCTGCGTTTTTTCTTCTCTTGTCGCTGTTGGCACTTTAGCGCTCTGTGCCGCGGATGCTGGCGGCGGCGTAGCGCCTCTTTCCTGCCTGCTGCCGCCACGCCATGCGCATCCCCGCGCGCTGGCATCCTGCCGCAAGTAGCAAGTCCTCGTTCCCCCAGCGCGTGAACATTGTATATAGCATTCGCAGCCTGGGAACGTCCTCCATCAACAGCGACCCCCACTCAAGCCACGCGCCGCCCACTCCCATTTGTAACTAGCTAGTTTCACTCACCCTTACAACGCAGTGTCGGTACGGTGTGTGACCAACGCTGAAGCGTGGAGCAGAACATGCCCCTGGCGACAATGGTACATAGAGCACTTGCGCATTTACATGCCGGCAATGTATTGAAGAAAAAAGGAATTGAAATTGGAATTTGATAGGTGCTAGTCTGCCGCCCTGCACTCCTCAGACCGAGTTGTTCTGAGCTGCTATCTCTCACCGCTATGGGAAACTCTGCTGAGTGTGATCACAGCTAAAGCTACGGCCGGCCTCTTTGGTTTCCATGCACCTCCTCCTTCCGTTGCCCTATTGAAACGTGACGTTGGATCCGTGGGGCCAAGCGGATACTAGCAAGCCGATATTGAATGGTTTAAAGTCGCATTCCGCGCCTGGTGATAGTTGGTGCCTCTTGGAGCAGGAGCACCCGGCGCATTGCCCTTCCATGTGCAAAGGGCATTGTGTTGCTGGTACCCATCCCTGCAGGAGGCGCTCGCGGAGATTCATCATTGGCACCAGGTGGCGGCGGCCCCCAAAATAAGATACTACGGTTCCATCCCGGCCATCAGGGGGGCTTCATGCTGCAGGCTACGGCCGACCCGGTGCGGGTGCATGCAGCCGAGCCGGGCGGCAGATAGACTAGAACGCTGTACCCAATTTCGATTTAAATTTCAGCCGGGCCAAATGACAGCTGGCATGTGTAGTTGGAAGACTGGCATGAACAAAGCTGTAGCACACTTCAATTTCAATACGGTTCCATCTCCAACCGTGAGACGCCCTCCAACCACCTACTACTCCACCACCTTCTACTCCATGCTCAGGTTTCTCTCTACGGTGGCATCGCCCCGTGCCGCTTGCGCCCGCAGTGCTCATGCTGGCCTGGCCGGCGCCATGCTCCTACGGGGACGGGCTCGCTTGCGGCTGCTGCCAATCATGCTGGAAGAGCACGGAGGACTTCAGGATGCTCTCCTGCTTGAGCTGGCGCGCCTGGGCCTCGGTCAGCCCCGCGGCGCTCCTGGAGGCGGAGGGAAATGCGGGCGGACCCGGGGAGTCAGCCCCCGCAGCATGCGCCCGATTTCCACGCTTGCAGCTGAGTACAACGCGGCCAGCTGGACCGTCCCCACCGGACTACCAACGTACCAACTTGGGGCCGTGCGAGGCCAAAATGGAGAGCGAGGGTGTGATAACTACCATTCTACCGTGAGAATCGGTAGTCACTGGTTCGTTATATTACCGATCGATCGATCTTGAGGATGACCCAACGTAAATATGTACGTGAAGTAATTCATGAATTTGTCATCAATGAACATCACAAGCTCAAACAATGTACTTAGTGCTTTCTGTAATCGATTCGCAGTACGACTAAGATGAATCTGTCTAAGATGTATCTGTTTCCTTTCAAAACAATCCAAATCATCAACACATGTTTCTATTCCATTATGTCGTAATCTATTTCTAATTGCCCAGCTTCCATCCTAATGGACGGGTTAGTATTCGCCAGTCTCAACATTCGTACAATTACTGGCGACAAAAGGAGGTAGGGCTACCGTCTCCTGGCTGGACTGATCCGTGGCTGCTGGGTTCTCTCATAACTGACAGTGTCGATGTTAACGGACATGCGCAGATGTTTCTCTGTTGGATTGTCGCGCAAGGCTACTTATAGCAGGCAAAGCAAGCAGGGGGGGGGGGCGGAATAAAGGGGTAAGTGAGAGGATGCAGGGAAGGCAGGGGGGAGGGGGGGGGGGGGGGGAGCGAGGTGGCGGCGGCGATGGTGGGGGAGCTCACTGCCGGGCCTTGCGCTTCTCCAGGTCCTTGTCCAGCCGCCGCATGAAGTCGGTGTACTGCCCTGGCGGCGCCGTCTTCACTGTCGGCATCGCCTCGCACAGCTCGCCCCTACACACGCACCCCCCAGCAGCCTTAGGAACCCATCGCAGCGCAAACCCCGCCCGGCAGAATCATGCCGTATAATAATCTTAGGCGATCTAGGGAACGGCAAAAGGTCATCAGCCGCACCCAGACCGGGGATATTACTTGGATTCAAACCACTTTCTGCACTTCGCAAATCACATTGCGGTTAATAATCAACATCGGTACGATAGTAAAGCCGCAGCAACACTGACGTCGGCGCCCCGGATATGCTACGAGGACGAGTGCGCTTCGGACACCGCTCCACCTCCGCCCTGCGGATCCTCAAATGCAGACTTTGCTCGGCAACACAGCCAACGGAGTCAATGGAGCGGAAGGGGCGCGGCGAAGCAGCGGCGCTCACGTGGCCATCTGCTCCAGCTTGGCCTCCCGGTGCCGCATGTCCTCCTCGCAGCTGTGCAGGTAGCGCTGCGTGCGGAAGAGCTTGAACACGTAGTCCGCCTGCCGCTTCCTCTGCTTGGCCGCCTCGGCGGGTCCTGCGCGCTGCAGATCATGCGCATGCCCTGCCGCAGACCAACATCCACATCTCGGCGAGGTAGCCCCATCAGAGGCCAGCCAGGCGCCAGGTGGCAGCGAGGCATTCAGCGGGCGCGGGCAACACCTTGGCCAGGTCCTCGTGGCGGCAATGCCGGAGCATGCGCACCACGTACTCCAGCGCGCCCTCCTGGCCATGCACCGCCTGCAGCTCCTCCAGGCCGTCCGCCCTGAGAATGCCGAGACGCAGGACAGCCACAGCCGGGTCAGTGCCACCTCGCACGGAGGCGGCGCAAACAGGCAACGACACGCTCGCCAGCGGGTCAGCGGCCTGAGGGTGGTCAGTGCCCCCCCCCTTCCTCCCTCCCCACCCCCCGCGCACCTGATGGCCTGTAGTCGCGGGTCGTCCAAGTCCACCTCGATGTCAGAGCGGTACTCAGCCTCGGCGACCACCTCCTCCCCAGCTTCCGCCGCAGCCTTGGCGGCCTCGGCCGCCTCCGCCTCCGCCTCCGCCGCTGCCTCCTCCCCAAGGATCTTGAACACGCGCACGCGCTTGAGCAGCGCGCCCAGGCGCTCCGAGCTGAGCCCGCCCCCCTGGGCGCCGTCGTCCGCAAGCCAGCCAAGGTCCTGGTACATCGTGTCGCGCTCCAGCCTCTCCCCTTCGCGGCGCTTGGCGCGCACTTCGCCCAGGCCGCTGTGCTTCATCTGCAGTTCCCGCATCTGCCGGCGCGTTGGCGCCCGCCACACACACAGACACAGACACACAGACACAGACACACACACAGACACACACACAGACACACACACAGACACACACACACAGACACACACACACAGACACACACACACACACACACACACACACACACACACACACACACACACACACACACACACACACACACACACACACACGGGGGTACCAGGTCAGCCACTGGGCCGCGTGGGCGCTCCCGCTCAGCACAGCATCTGGGACAGCGACCGACAGTGAGGGGGCATGCCTTGCTCGGCTTGCTGGACAAGCGGTTCTCTGTGCGCGCCAGGAACTCTTTCACGCGCAGCAGGTCCGCTACCGCCTCCGTCAGGGCAGCCCCCTGCAGATATCGCCACAGGCGCGTTCAGAGGTAAGCGGCGCCCAAGCTGACAGCGGTACTGGGCAGTAAACTGCGTATACAGCTCGTCGGCGGCCAGCGGCCCGGCGGGTGCGTCGTGCGACCCTCGCCGCGCCCAGTACCTTGAGCCGGTTGAGGCGCTTCTGGATCCTCTCTGTCTTCGTGGTGTCCGCGTTGGCAGCGCTTGTGATGTCATCCATGTGCGCCTCCACCGTTTGCGCGATGACCTGGTGCGCCTTGGCCCGCACCGCATCTGCGCCGCCTTTGCGAGGAACCTGGAGGGAGCCGCTGCGCGTTAGACGACGACGGGCAGCAGACACCTCTGGGTTGCCGCGCTGCGCTGCGGGGCGGGGCCGACGGGCGCACCTTGGGGATCTGCGCGCGATAGTGGCCCAGGAAGTAGTCCGACACGAAATCGATGTTGCGGTCCTCCCGCTGCGACGGTGCCAGCGGCCCCAGCGACTGCTCCTCCAGCGTCTTCTCCGTCTCCAGCAGCTTGTTGGCCCGCTCAACGAGATCGTACTCGTAGCGCTCCCACAGCGGCCTGGCCGGCGCGCCCTGCGGTGGAAGAGCGCAGACAGCCAATGATGCGGCACAGGGCGGCAGCCACTCTGTCATCCGCTACGGGCACCCCAACCCCCACCCGAACCATTCCCACCCAGAAAATGGAGTGACACCGAACTCTCTTCATGCCCACAGTCCCCGCAGTTCGAGCCCGGCTTGCTGCTCCCACTGTAAGATGCTCCGAGCACTTCCACTTGCCATCGCCTCAGCGGCTCTGTCATCGGCTACGAGCACCCAAACCCACACCCTCACCATTCCCACCCAGAAAATCGAGTGACGCCAAACGGGCGGGGCGGGATGGGGGTGGAGCGGGCGCTCACGCCCTGATCCCGCTCCTCCAGCACCTTCCTGGACTCGCGGCTCATCTTGGGCTTGCTCTTGCGGTCTGGCACGACCTTGTCGGTGCCATACCTGCGGCAATGCGGTCAGCGGGCTCAGGGCAGGGACAGGGGCAGGGGCATGCTGCCCGCGGAGCTGCGGCGCCCGGGGCAGCGCCTTGGCTGCGGGTGGGAGCTCCTGCTGCCAACGAGCTCTTGCAAATGGCTGCTGGGAGAGGGCGACAGACACCACGCACTGGTAGCTCCCTGGCACTGGTAGCTCCCGCTGCCCGAGCACCGCATGCACAGTGGCCGGCACGGCGATCTCTCTGTTACGCTGCGCCCCGCCCGGTGTACTCACCAGTGAATGCATTCATACTAGCGCGTAGGTGGCACACATGCTGAATGGCTGCGCCTGGCCGCCGTGATTTGCCACCCTCCAGCGTTTTCCTATAGTGAGGTACTCCCTTGTTATTACTACGAGCACTCGCGCTACTAAGTAAGGTAAGTAAGGCATGTCGTACCTAACGTGATTTGCATCAAACCTTAATAATTATAATATAATTATACTCGAGTGCTGGTACTACTGCCCGCAGGACGATACATTTGTAAACGCGTGTTTTACTCGTCCTGACTAATAAATAACGCGCATGTAATCCTTAGTAATCGGTGAGGTGAGGGTTAATCATAGTGCATAGGTCCGCATTCCTGTATTGCTATCTATTTTTTCAAACAATGTATGCACTCGGGTAACATTTCCCTGAATGACTGGGCAATAACCAATCAAAGAATGTCATTAGTGCTGTTCGGTATCCATTTGCAATAAGACTAAGATGTATCGGTTAGATTTCTTTCAAGAAAAGTCGAATTATCAAAACATTTTCTATTCTATTCTATTCTATTTCTTTTTTATTTCGAATTGCCGCACTCGCAGTCTAGTATACTGGTGAGTCTTACACATACAAGAAGCAGAAGAGCATCTGCCGCCTGGCGACGAGATCGTTAGCCCTTCCAGCGCTACCGACATGACGGACGCTGGGCGAAGTATGTAACATGCGCCCAATATTATGGACCTGGTAAATGATTTCTGTCATATTGGCCCGACGTGTCTTGGGTTTACTCGGTTGATGAATACAAGCCCTTCGGGGTTCGAATGAGGCAACTGTCTCAGGGCTATGCCAGACCTACGACTGCAGTTGGCGCAAGAGGTCAAGAAATAGTCATAGGGCGGCTTCGGCCGATGACCCCGGGGTGAGAATTGCTTTACTTGTCTGAGGCATGGACCCGTTGTGCGAAGAGGCGTGCAGATGCGTGGAGCAGGCGGCAGTGGCGGATAGCCGGTGGACGCGGTGAAGCGAGTTGTGGAGGTGGCGGGACTGGTGAGGCAGGTGGACGGCTGCTGGCCAGGCGGGGCACATAAAGGACGAGCGGGGGACTATCTATTCAGGGTCCCGTGCTCACCGCTTGGGGTTGGGGTCCCAGTGCGTCTTGCTGGTGTTCTTGCCCAGCGGCTGCCACTCCGGCTTCTCTGCGGCGTCCGTCCCCAGCCCCGCACGCTGGGCCTCGCGGCGCACCGCTGCCAGCTGCTTGCGCAGCGACTCCACCTCCTTGTGTGCCAGCTTGGCGTGCCACACCGCCTCCTCTGCCAGGCTGAAACCATTGCCGCGACGCAGCATCAGCCCCCCCCCCACCCCCCCCAACTAACCCTGATAGCGCCCAACCAATATTGCCCGTCTGATAGCGCCCAGCCCTTTACTCCCCATGCCCAATCACGCCGCGTGGCCGCTCTCACCTGTCCTGCTGCGCCGCGCGCTGTGACGCCTTCTCCAGCTCGCGCTTCAGCCGGGTGACGTGATCGATGGTGGTGACAGGGTGGGCGCTGACGGTGTTTGCAGGGGGTGCGCTGCTGGGTTGCTGCTTTGCCGGCGACTCCTGGAAGCCGACACACTCCTTCAGGTCCTGTGCGCCGCCACAGCGTCCCAGGCGTCAGCCGCGCCAGCAGCTGCAGCGCCCCCGCCCGCTGTGTGCAGATACTCACAACGCAGCGACATGTACCTGCTGGTGATGCGAAGGGGGGCAGGGGGGTTCACCTCTATGTACTCCAAAATCTGCAGGCGGTGGCCAGGGGAGTGGATGCCGATGTACTTCCGCAGCGCCTCGTCGGTGAGCTTCACCAGGGTGCGCCCATCCACCGAGTTCTGGCTGAACTTGTCGCGGTGCCGGCTGAGCCCCACAAAGTCCAGCCAGTATCGCACCTACGGGGCACAGCGCCGCCAGTGAGCACTGGGGCGCTGGCCATAGCACCAGGGCCATGCTACGGGCCCGGCATGCAGCGCGTTCCCACCTCGGCGATGTCCCAGGAGCGCGGGTTGCGCTGCATGATGCCCTGCAGGACCCGCTTGAGGCGGCTGTTCATGGTGGTATATGGCCCTGGCGCGGGAAAGCTTATTGTGTCCGAGGCGTCCGCAGCAGACTGTCTGTCTGGCCGCGACCTGCGGACCGATTCACATCCGCGCATCTGAGGCCACATAGCAACAGCTGCAGTGCAAGCCGCGCTGGCAGTGCCGCCCTGGTTGTGCCGTTGTCTAATGGCTCGCGTGCGCCCTCCCCTTCCTACCACCTCACTCAGCCCTTCAATCCCTAATACAAAGACAGCGGTGTGACCGACTCCAAATGCAACTGCGCCGCGTCTTCATGCATGCCACGTGCTGCTACCGCTTCCTTCAAAGCTGGCCAGGGGTGACTTTGTGGGTTGACAGGTGGATGTTCATGCAGGTTTTGGTGCCAAGGATCCCCGGGATCCGACAGCATGCAAGGTCGTGTCCTATGCCGGGATTACTCCGACTGTCCGAGCAAAGCTCAGCTGAGCCTTTGGCCATCGGCCAACAGGAGCCCTTTCCTGCTGTTGCTCATCCCTTTGGTGGATGGCAGGCTTCACCGCAGGCAGCAGCGGGTCCGGCGGCGCGTGGGCAGGGAAGCAGACCAGGGAGACAGTGTGACCTACCGTGCACTTTGTGGGCGCCGGGTTTTGAGCGTCGGGCCTGTCGGACTGGGTGAAGGCATCGGGCTGTGGTCCTCCAATACACGCAGGTTCACTGAAGGCATTCATGCCAGCCGCTCATGCTCAGCCCCATTGCCATCGCTGCGGTGATTGCATATCATGGGCAGGGAGGCATGGTTGATAGGAGAAGGGAGGGGAGGGGAGCATGAAAGCCAGGCGCTCACGGCTGTGCTGCGTGCCGTTTGCATGGTTCCTGCCCGCGCCGAAGGTGTCCTGCGACTGGCGGTACGGCGAAGCTGCGGGCGCATTGTGGGGGAGCAGCGCAGGATTAGCTGCGAGGGATGTTGCCGGATAATGGCGGCACCGTGACACGCTTGACCAGGACATGCATGGCAAGATACTTCCCGAGCGTTGAGCACTCAGCATCCAATCACCCAGGAGCCACCTGGCCCTGAAGCCAATTATATGGTGCGCCATGCTGTCTGCCGTCATGCGATGGCGCATATCCTCCCAGATACCGGTGATGTGAGCGAGGGGGTTTCAACTCGAGCAGCGGGACTCACAGTATGGGTGCCAGCGAGAGCCTATCTCCAGGCTGGGGCTGTCATAGGAGGGGCCCACGGGGTCGCCACCGGCGTGTGACCGCCCCGCCGAGGGCGCGGCGTTAACGCTCTCCTGGTCCTGGTCGAACTCATCCGAGTAGCCATCGTCCTCGTCGCTCACTGCCTGCGCCTTCTCGAGAGCCGCTCGCTCGAACGCAGCCTGCGTAATGCGTTTTACAATCAGCGGTACCTCCCGATCTACCTCGATTGACTATTTGCGCTGGTGAGCGCGCGACCTTGTGTCTACATAGAGGGGGGACCGGGGCTTCGCTTATTATAAAGGAAAACTCGAAGGGGCCGGCAGCACAGCCGGCGAGTGCCCAGCGGTGGCACCGGCCGCGGCAACACCCGCAGCATCGCTGGTGGCCCCCACCCCTTCTTGTCTAGCCACATGCACTAAGACGACGTTCGCATATGGAGGCCAGTGCCAGGCGAGGCGGCATGCCGCATGTCGGGACATAACTGCGTATTATTTATCCCGACCGCCGCCCCGCCGCCCAGCCGCGCGTGGAGGAGCGCCATCGCCCCGCTGGGCCAGCCACAGCAGCCTACCCGGATAGGATGACTCATATCGATGGATCCTAATGCAGTGCATGCCAGTGCTGCGCTGCATCGGCGGTAGACCAGGAGACCCACCCCTCCCCCCCTAAAACCCTTAACCAATAGATAGATAAAAAGCAATTAAGGTAGTAACGCTGCCGGCCGCGGCTCCCGCTGTGGCACTTCAGCGGGCCGGGGTTAAGCACCTCAGAATCCTCCGGTGAGAGGATCTTCCCCCCGGCACTGGCACCTCCTACAATGCCGACATCAACCATCGTAACAGCGGTATAGGTGGCTCCGTGCTCGCGTTCGCTTTCCGGCTGCGGGCCTGGAACGCGGAGCGTCAAGCAGTTGCGTATGTATGACACTCGCCGTTAACACGCCGCTGCAGCAATGCTGCTTCCTTCTTCATTTGTTGCTATGTTCGTTGCTGCTGTCCGCCATCGCCCGCCAGCTCGCGGACAATCCGCTGCCCATACAAGGACGGTATTACCGGGACGGTAATACGATTATTATTAATGTTACTTGCTGCCGTACGGGTTAGTTTATTGGTTGCTATCATGTGTATGTGTTGTATATTCGTACCGCGCCTGTCCTCGCGTATTAATAAATTGATATAATAAATATAAAACAGCATGCTCGTTCTACGTTCGTACGTACTACTGTGGGGTGACTTCCTTATACGCCAGTCACGCTACCTCCATGAATCGCCAACGCCACGCGGGGCGCGGGCGGCTGCGGCGGCGCGAGGCGCGGATAGCGCTTCATGCATCGAGCGCTATAATCCTTACCAGATATATTTACATGAGCTAGCAGCAGGAGGCGATATCGGAAATCACCAAAATAAAAGGCAATCAGAAAGGTCCTCTACATCGACTGCGGGGTGGAAGCAGGAACATGAGAAGACGCAGAGTGGGCACGAGCACACGCATCAGACTTGGCCATCTGCACACCGGCAGAGAGAATGCCGCCCAGGGTACCATGCACGCAAGCCGAGACCCGCTGCAACAGCCCCCGCCGTGTGCGCGACAGGTGACGGCGGAACTCAGCAGGTTGGCCGGCGACAAAGTTTCGAAGTGCCTGAACGGATTGACCACGAAGAAAGCAAGAGGTCGGGGCGGAAGGACCGCCAGGGAAGTTGCGCACAGCCAACAGCACCGCGAAGATGTAGACCACAGTCAAAGCGGACTTCCCGAGTCGGCCGCGGTCCTCAACCACAAAAGGGTAGTACCGGTGAACACCCTGCACTGGGGCGGAAGACGCCCGGTCCGCTGCCAACTTAGCATGCTCCGCCTCGGTCGCCGCGATTCCCGGGATGCACCAGCGGGGGTCGTTGCTCCAAGTGGGGGTCGTGGAGGACACGCACGCGAAGTCGATCATGTAATCGCACGCTGCCCCTCCCCACCCCGCCAGCGTCAGGTCCGACGGCCGCGAGCGGTCCGCTGGGCGCAGCCCACTCGTCTCAAGGGTCAAGTCGCCGGCTCCCGAGCGGTCCCGGTCAAGCACCGCCCCCGCATCAATTGCCACAGATGCCCACAGATTCTTCAAAGCGGTATGCATGCGGTGCTTGTAGTTCGCTACGGGGCATATGGGTAGATGATCCACGATGAAATCCGTAGCGCTCCGGTTCGAGCCATCCGTAGAGCGAAGCCATAAGGGATCAATACCACACGTTGGGCCAGGGCAAGTGACAAGCGCGGAACCTTCGCGCGGGCAAAGGCCCAGTACCCGCGCAGCGGCGGCCGCATAAGCAGCATGGGGAATCTTGCGGGCGGACTCGTGATCCGACTGGAAAAGCGATAGGGAGCCCGGCCCGCACGCGCTGTACAGGCGCAGGGTATCAAGTCGCGAGGCCGCTGCACCAGTACGTTGGAAGCTGAGATCGAGGGCCACGAAGTCACGCAAGCGAATCGCACGGCTGAGGTGGCGTTGGACAACCATGGTCGTGGGTTGATCATCGGAGGTCGCACCCGAACCCGTACCCGAGGGCGGAGCAGTAGAACCTGGCAGCGATTCTGGGAGGGAAACAGTGGCTGCTGACGGAGGGTGTGCCACTAATTCGCCCGGCGACGGTATCTTCAGAGCTACAAAAGCGCATGTAGTAACGGTATTGGCAGTACTCGTACCACCGATAGGAAGCAATTGCTGGGCAGCAGAGGCGGCCTCGCTCACCAGTACCAACTCCAAGAGGAGTGGCCGTAAAAGGAGATGTGGTGACGCGCAATCCTCCGCTAGTGCTCGTACCCGTACGGGTCGTAGTACCAGCTGCTGGATCCGATGCAGCGGTGGTCGTAGCATTACTGCCCGTAAGTAACTCGAAGATCTCGTGGGCGTGCCCATACGCCGCGCGTGCGCGCCGCACATCTTCTTGCGGTAACGTGGTTAGGGCCCGTACAGTCTCGTACACGCGGCGCGTCTCACGCGCCCATGGCAAAGCACTCGTAGCCACGGACGACACCTCGGCGCGGACCGCCTCGTATAAGGGGCCAAGGGCGGGCCCGTACTCCCGTACTAGCTTTGGCAGGACAACCGATTGCGCGGAATAAAACGCCGCAGGGGCCTCGGACTGCAGCAATGCCAGATTCAGACCGCCAAAATCGGCGGGCATACTCATCTGAACGATTGCAGCCTCCATGCGCGGTGTAGACTGGTCGCAAGCGTCCAGGCCAAGCAGCGAAAACGCAGCCGAAATGTTGGCGGCGTCCACGGCCTCCAAGAAAGGGTCCAGCTCCGACGGCGGCATCATGCGGCTGAGGAAGCCAGTCTGCCGCACCGCGCATACGACCAGCAACCGCATGGCCCCATGGTGGCAGCCGTATCCCGACGTGCCAAAGGAGGCGATGCGCTCCAACAGTGTGGCGTGGGCCTCCCGGCGCCGCCCCAACGCGCCGGTCATCCACTCGGGGTAATGGCTAATAGGAGCACCCAGGTACACGGCGCCATCCTGGACAGGATCATCGGCCGGGGTCCGAAATCCTCCCGGGGCCAACTTCTCCCGTACTGTCCGCAACTCGGACTCGCTGTCGCCGGGGTGACGAACGTACCGCGTCTTACTGTCCTGTACCACCAGTCCGACTTTGGAAAGCTCCGTGCAGTACTCGTCGAAAACGCGCGGAACGTGGGCCGCGGCAGTGGCCGCGCCGCAATCATCCGCAAAACTCTGGCAAAAAGTATCAGCGGCGGTACGAGCCACAACCGCTTGGACTGGGCCCGCGATAGCGAGGCAGAAGTATAGCGGGGCCAGGACATCACCCTGGCGTACACCCGTACGAGACTGTAGGGTGGCGCGCAAAGTACCGGGATCATCCGTCGCGTAGTAGTACAGGTCGCTAGGGCGATCGTACAACATCTGGAAAAAAGGGATCAGGCCATGTAGCCGCGGGTGCTGAAGCAAGCCGTAAAGTATCGCACCCCGGGATACCTCATTGAAGGCATTCCGAATATCCAGGAGTAGTAGTCCTTTCCCACCAGTACCACGCCCGCCGAAAAGTTGCAGCGCCACCCGCATGCTCATATACGCCGTCTCACAGCCAGCTCCCGACTGAAAGCTGCGTTGCACCGGGCCCATGACCTCCCGCGCATCCGCACCCACTTGCCCCAGAGCGTGGGCGGAGGCCAGGCGCACCAGCACGGAGCCGACGCCGAGCGGGCGTACTCGCAGCGGCTCGCCGCGCTTTTCCCGCTCCTCGCGCGCGGCGGGGTCGTCCTTGTGGAGCGCAAAGACGGAGCCACTCGCCAAGAAAGCCGCAGTGCGCGAGTGGCACCGCCCCGCCAGGCAGCGGTTCACCCACAGGCGCCATGAAGGTACGTCTAGGTCCCTGATGTGCTCCCAACGCCACCAGTCCACATGCCCTGCGGAAAGGCGGGGTGCACGACGCAGAACCCGCCGCTGGTCCTCCCCCCACCGCATAACCTCATCCGCATTGTCGCCCCACGACGGCGGCGCCCGTTGCAGGTCCGGCGGTTCTTCGGGGGGAGAGTACTCCGGGCTGGTGGCAGCAGGAGGCGGATGGAGGGCATCTAGGGCAGGGAGCGCCGCAACGGCGTCAGAAACCATGCCGAGGTCAGCAGTGTCCAGCGCCTGGCGAGCGCGGCGCAGCTCCTGCACAGCGGTGAGTTTCGCCGCCCGGCGGTGAGCATCCACCACCGCCGGCGGCACCCCATCAGCCGCAGCATCGGCGCCCCCTTCCGCAGCCTCAGCAGCAGCCGCCCGCGCCCTCGCAGATCGCCGGCGCTTCCGTCGGCGGGCACTCCGAGATGTGGTCGTCGGCAGCTCACCCGCCTCCATCTGGTAATTATGTAACTCGCTGCCATCCCGCGATTCGCGCCACAGTTGCTGCATCCCGCACACCGAGAAGCCGGCGCGCACAGCATCCCCTGCCTTTCACAGCCGCACTCGCCGCTCCGCCAATTTCCGCGCAACTGCGGGGCTGCTGGATGGGTAGGGTCGCAGTAGTAGCCCCGCAAATACGCAGACAGCGCCTTCGGCCCCGTACGACCGGTCGTCGGTAGGAGGGAAGCGGTCAGCATAGGCCAGCGTACGGTCTAGCAGGGGGAAGAGGACAGGCCGAGCTGCGGGACAGACGCCGACAGCCGTGCCCCGCAGCGGCGTACGGGGCATCTTGCGGTAGACATCGCTGGTAGCGCACCACCGAGCGGTGGCCGCGAGAGCGGCATCATGAGCGGCTGAGGCAGGAGCCGGCGCGTGCTGGCGCTGCAGCGCCCGCACGCCAGCTGCCGACGCCGGGAGAGCCACACCGGGGGGCGGAGCCGTGGGAGGAGGGGGGCTGCAGAACTGGCAGGTGGCGGCACGGGCCGCCGCTTGCGCGCCATGGAACACGTGGTGGCCCGAGCGCGGGCAGCCGTCTCGTGGGACGCACCGCAGATACACAGAAGGGTCGAAAGTCGTAGCGTAGGCGAGGTGCATGGCAGCTACCTCCGGGTCGTCGGACTCCATCCCGTGGTTCACGTGCGTGCACAAGGGGGCTGGCCGCCGGTAGGTGCGTCCGCAGCCGCCATCGCAACACCGGAATTGCCAGTCAACGCCCCCGCCGGGCGTCGACGATTGCACCCGCGCCATCGCGCCCACCACCACCGCCGCCCCCGCCGGGACCGCGACCCCCACGGGAGACCCCCTAGCAGAGGGGCCTGGATGGGCCAGAGGACGCCCCACGGTGCTGAACCCCCACCGGCCACGCCACAGCCAGAGGCTGGGGGTCGGGGGAGGATGATATCCCGGGGGAGGATGATATCTATAATCCTTACCAGATACATGTAGCGACTGGTAAGGATACATGTAGCGACTGGTAAAACCCACTGGTAGTCGCTATATGTCGACCATACCTGTATTAATTTTGTTCTCGCCCCCGGGACAGGACTGGCAACAGTGAAACCTTTGCAGCGCTCCAGTTAATACGGAAAGCCATGGGTAGGCGACGCTCCGATATAGTCAAAAAAGCAAATTGCCGGAGCATTCTGCAAGACTAATTGGAAACTAACTGTAATTATTACATGCGCTAGCTGCAACATTCAAGACATCCGGATCAAAGAATTTGGCCAGAAGGAAATCCAGCTACGGCCGCCATAGGCGGCGGGAACTGCTATAGCAGCCACCGACCAGGCATCGCCACCCGCCACCCGCCGCTCCACGCAATATGGACACTCTCCCCGACACACAATCCTGGGCCACTCTGTACCATGGTGTGTGGAGTGCCTACCTCTTGTTCTTCCGGTTGATATATTGCGGCCGCCCATGGCTGACTCCCCGCCGGGGTCTTTACCCCCCGACCCGGTGGCGGACTACCGCGACAACCGTCTGTCGCATTGTGAGCGTGGTGACCTAGACAAGTTGTTCGCCCTCGCGCGCACGCATGCCTCTGTCCGGGAAACTCCTCATGATTACGTGGCTCCCGCGTCGGCCACTTGTGGGGACCTGCCACCGGTTTACAAATGCCAAGCTGCTCGGGCCTCGGTTTTGGCTAGGGTGGGCGAGTACAGCCGCGCAGCTGCCGCCCTTATTCATTCAATCCCGCTCGCCCCCGCTGGCCCGCGGCTTCACCAGGAGCTCCTCCGGCTGCATCCCGCCTAGACCCCGGACCATGTTCCTTGCGCGCTCCCGGATCCGTTCTCGTCCGACCGGTTCACTTTCCCTGAGGCCTCGGTGGACGTTTGCGACGTGTTGTCCAGCAGGCCCAATGGTTCCGCCCCATTCCTCGATGGCATCCGCGTTGAGGCTCTTCGTGCCTCCGCTCGCGCTCCCACCACCGTGGCATCGCTGAGGCCATCGCGAATGCGGAGGTCCTTGGTGGCGTCGCCCATTTCCTTCCCTCCGCCACCTTGATACCCTACATAAGCTCACGTCGGCGGAGCACAATGCGTTGTAATTTAGTGTTTGAGACATGAAGGGGTCCGTTCGGCCCATTGGCATCGGCAGCGTGCTCGTCCGGTACGCTATGCGCGTCCTCTTACGTGCTCATGGCGAGCCCATCGCCCAATGGCTTGCCGCCTGCGGCAGTTCGGTTTTATTGCTGGCGTTAAGGGTGGCGTGGAATTAATTCAATTCCTTGTGCGATCTCTCATGGACTCGGACCCATCCCTCGTTTTGGTGCACCTCGACGCCGAGAATGCGTTCAATTCTTTCTGCCTTTCCGAAATGTTCCGCACACTACTCGAGGACCATGTTTGGCAGCCTTTGTTTGCGTTTGGCGATCATGCTTTATGGTCAAGAGTCCAATCTGTACGTTTTCGACGGCTCCCAACCCGGCCCCTCTGTCCGGATTTCAAGCCGTCGAGGGGTCACACCGCCAAGGTTGCGTCCTCGGCCCCATCCCGTTCGCCGCCGTCGCTGCCCAAGTGAATGCTCGCATCGCTTCGGCTGCCCATAGTCACTCGGTGTTGGCGGCCTGCTCTGACGACGCCAACCTGGTCGGCACTGGTGACGGACCTGCGCTTGCTACGTGGGTGGCCCCGTCCGCTTTTGCCGCCGTTGGGTTAAGCGTCACCATTCGCAAACGACAAGCATATTGTCAGCTTGGCTCTCCATCCCCGTTCGGCGCCCTTCCTTTTGGGCATTTGTTGCATGGTATTGCAGCCTCCTCATCCGGAATCAAGGTGCTTGGTGCCCCTATGGGCTAGGCTACTTTTCGCCCGGGACATGTTGGACAAAACGGTCGAAAAAGTTTACCAATTTGGCTCCCGGCTTATCGGTTTGGCCGACCACTTCCACTCCCACACCGCTACTCATTTGCAAGTTTGCGGTCGCCGTTTCGGCCACCACCTCCGCTCCACGCCTCGGGGCTTGGGTCGCTCTAAGGGGTATGTCGACACGATTACGTCCTTCCGGTCTCGAAGATGCAGACGCCGTGGCGTTTTCAACGCTCGCCGGCATTTTGGGGTGTTAGCCTCGACATCTTGGATACGCCCTCCATGCGCACGCATCTGTCCCACCTGGTCCAATTTGGCGGCCTCGGCATCGGCGATAATGTGGTTGTCGCATGTGCCTCCCACGTCGGCGCTACGGCGCTTGTGGTTATTGATCAAGTTGTGACTTTCCTCCGTACTCAACACGCCGCCCTGAGCGACGCCGGCGCGTTCCTTTCCGATGCCGACGCCAACGTGTCGGCGCCGATGTGGGCTGTCGAGCTTCGCGCTGCTCATACCCGTGTCGTTGACAAGTGTGGAGACGGGGTGCTCGAGGATCTAGCGGGGCCGTTGGCCTTTGCCCACAAGTTGCTCCACTCCCTAAAACGCTCTCCCGTTGCTCGTGCCGGCTGCTCGGCCGATGGGGCTGAGCCGGCGTCTGTGATGCGCTCGGCGGCCGACCTCCAATCTATCATGCATTACTCGGACTTCCCCTTGCACTCCATGCGGAAAGTCGAGGAGACCATGAGCCACCGCATCCACACGGTCCACTTCGCAAAGCTTGCTGCGCGTATGCCTACAAGCGGCTTTGACAGTAGCCGCTTCCGGGGCCGCCTCTTACGCGCTGCGATAGCGTTCCTTGTGACTGATCCTCCAAGTGAGGGTCGCCTTGGTGAAGTCCGTGAGCGTTCCCCTGAGTACTACGATTCCATGTTCCGCGTTGCCGCTTGCCGCCCCTTCGGCCTTCCGGCGGCTCATATCCTCTCCCTCGGCGAGCCCTTTCCCTGTGCTTTTTGCTTCTTCTCGATACAAGGCATGATGGCTCGTTTTGAGGCTGTGGAGCTCACTCCTTCGGCTTGGGCGGTCGCGTACGCTGATCACGTGATACGTTGCTCGGGAGGCGACTCCAATGACGCCGCACACGAGTGGGCGGCACATGGCCTTTCCGACGTTTGCCGCGACGTTAAGTTCGCCCTGGGCGTTGGTGTCCACATCCTCACGGACCCGTCGGTGCTTGTTTCCGAAGGGCAGCGACGGCCGGCCGGCCGATGTTGGGCTTTTTGGGTATGGTGGTATCCGCGGGAACACGGTTGATGTCGATACCAACATTGCCCCTATCCTACTCGGGGTGCCAAGCTCGGATCCAACGACTGCATTGCGGGCCGCAGAGCGCCGCAGAATCCAAATGTATGACGCGGGTGTCCGAAACGCCGCCGGCATGCTTCACTTTGTTCCTTTCGCAGTTTCCGAGTTCGGCTCGCTGGCCCCTCACGTTAAGGCCTTGTTGGTGGAGCTCGCGAAAGCTAGCCACACGCACACTGGCCAGAAAATCGGCCAGCTCTTGTCTGCGTGCGCGTGGCGCCGCCGTTTCTCCTTGCTCATCAACATGTCACATGCAAACAACGTTCTTGGCGGTGTCGCGGCGGCGCGCGCGGCACGTGATGGTGCTCCTGCGCTCGCGTCGCGTCACTCGTCAGCCTGTGTCGCTATGGCCCGGATCATCGGCTGCAAGCGCACTCGCCGCGGGTGACGGCTTACTCCTGAGCAGTGGTCCCAATTGGATTAATGTCTCGTCCCTTTCGGTTTTTTCTGGTCGTTCCTTGGCTTCAGTGTTTCTGTTGATGACCCTTCGGTTCCTTGGCAGCTTGGCGACTTCCTGGTTCTCTTGGCTCGACAGCCCACATCGGCGCCGACACGTTGGCGTCGGCATCGGGCGCCAACGTTGGAGTGGCCAAAGCCTGGTGAATCGAGGACGCCCCAACAAGGTAGAGGCTATGAGGGCTGGATACGCCTGACGGCTCGGAAAGGAACGCGCCGGCGTCGCTCAGGGTGGCGTATTGAGCACGGACGAAAGTCACAGCTTGGCAAACCACAAGGGCCGCGGCGCCGACGCGGGACTGAGGCATCTGCGACAACCACATTATCGCCGATGCCGAGGCCGCCAAACTGGACCAAGAGGGACAGCTGCGAAGTATAGAGTAGTTCCAGCCTAGGAAAGCGTAACGCACAGCTGAAAGCTCGATTTTGCTCGGGCGGGTTTGCGCGCGCGTGATGTCACAAAAATCTAGTTGATACAGTTATGAGCTCGTTATAACGATTAGCATTTGCCAGACAACAGTTGCCGGCCCATTACAAATTTTGGGCGCGTGAAATATACAACTTTATTAGAACGCTGATATCCAGGCTGCCGGAGCACGTGAATAGTCCTATTGAAGTACTTCGGAAAAAGCTTCGTGTTTACGAATGTCGGTGCGGTTATACGAGGTTTGCTAGAGTGGAGGACTTTTCCCAAAAGTGTTTTTTATCGTGTCCCCTCGTAAACCGAAAGGGAGCAAAAAGGTAAAATTTGTGAAATTTACTTATCTTCGTACGATAAAGCGTATTTTACATATCAGAAAAGGTTAAATCGTAGGTGTACGCGCAAAATATATGTGGCATTAAGTATCACTGCGTCGCGGATGCAACGCGAGGTGTACGAGGCCGGTGATGATCGGTATTTATGCCTCTAAGATTGGGTTGTGTGATGAGACGGATGAATGTACCAAGATTGAGATAAAGGTTCTCGGTCGCTTTGCGCGGTGAGATCGTAATGTATGTGCATAATGGCGTGTACGTGCTTCGACGAAATGACATACCCAAGATATGTTCGTGCCGAGTTGGCTTTTTTCGTAATTTTGATTGGTGTATATCATACGGCATATCGGAAGAAGGCAGTCGCACCGTACGCACCGTTCCCTACCTGCTGGTCGGGGATACCGTGTGGGTCATTCATATTTTGGTCCCAGCAGGATCTACCAGCACGATAGCCGTTCTCTCCCACCGCGCACACACCCAACACTCGCGCATATCCCTGAGCGGATAATATGTCATCGCCGCCGTACAGGTAGAGCAGGTACCTGTGGCGGTGTTCGACGAATTTGAAGCGCTTGTCCTGGAGGTGAGACGTCCGCCGCAGATGTGCGTGGTTCGCCATTTTACGGTATGTTTCTCGTTCCCCTGTTTCCCTCCCCTGCTGCGCAAGCACTGCCTGCTTACAGAGGCATAGCAGGTCAGGATAGGAAGTACATGGTCACCTAACGTGTTTTGTCTGCTTCTTGGTTACGACAGGCACCGCTAGTGGTTTGGGACCTGTGTGGAGCGTGGTTTTCCGCGGTCGCGCTCGCGTGCAGCAGCGATCCCTTCCGCTGCGCGGCCTGTCGGCGTTCTGACCGGCGACATACTTGTCGCGCCAACTGCATCGCCGCCCACATGTATGACGAGGTCCGTTGCCGCCGCCACTGTGGTTTGTGATGCCTGTAGCTACTAGCTTTCCGTGTCTATTGACCCGTGCGCGTATTCGGTCGCTCGTCTCGGGCGGTAGGTGTGTTTGTAGGTCATGTGCCGAGTCGTCGTTTCGCGCAGGTCTATGTCTCGTATAAGTATCTCTCTGACTCTCTTTTGTCTTTGGAGGTCCTCACGAAGCTGTCCGTCTATGTTTCTGTGCTTCCCTCGCGCGTGGTATATTCCGAGTCCGAATGTATGGATAGTTTTCGAGAATTTTAGTTGCCCCTGGCAGGGCACCCAACGATGGAACTCGGAATTGTGAATCGATGAACAGTAATCATACGTTCCGCATCGTCATTGTCCTCGCCATTGCATGACATGTTGAAGTATGAGAAATGGTGTCTAACATGCTGCTTGAAAGAGGATAATATTGAGTCACAACTTATGTGTTCGCAAATTCTGAGTCCACTACAAGGTCACCTATCTAGTGACCAATTTTGGTTGCCCCTGGCACGGCATGGAACGCTGCAACTTGTTCTCTATGACCAGAAATTTGAATCGATGCACATTAATGATGCGTTCTTGCATTATGTTATTATTATAATAGGCATCATTGTAATTGCGGTTTGTTTCTTGTCCCCTTCTTATCCCTCTCCGCCAACGCCAGCACTGCCTGCTTAGTCAGGCATACCTTGATAGGATAGGCAGCAACCTGGTTACCTACTTTGTTTTGTCTGTTTCTTGGCTAAAACAGGCACTGCTATTGGTTTGGGACCTGTGTGGAGCGTGGTCTGGGCGCGTGTGCAGCAACGATCGAGCGCGTGCATCAGCAGTCCCTTCCACTGCGGCGTATCGTCTCTCTGATTGGCATCAGAACTGTCGCGCCAACTGCCCCGCCCCACCTGAGGTTTGTTATTGCCGCCACTATGTTGACGCATGTAGCAACCGGCTTGCTCTATCCTTTCATCCGGTCTGCGTATTGGGTCACTTGTCTCGGGCGCTGTGTTTGTAGGTCATGTTCCAACAACATGTTGAGTTCCAGACATGCGCAACTGTCTGTCTGTCTCTCTTTTTGTTTCTTTTTTGTCTTTGGAGGTCCTCACGGAGCTGTCTGTCTCTGTTTTTGTGCCTCCCTCGCGTGTAGTATCTTCTGAGTCCGAGTATATGGTCATGGTTATTTATTTGGAATTGTAATTGCCCCTGGTAGGGCACCGAATGCTGCGACTCTGTTTTATGATAACGTGATGCGCATCATATGTTCGGCATCATCATTGTCTTCGTTGTTGCGTGACATGTTGCAGTATGACAAATGATGTATATAATGTTGTATGAAAGTGACAAATATTTTTGTCAAAATTTATGTTAACGAAAACGTTGAGTCGACCATATGGTCACATATTGGGCACCGGACGTTGTAAATAGTTCTCTTTACTACAGATGTTAATCGATGCCCTTTAATCGTGTGTTCAGCATCGTCATTGTCCTCGTCGTTGCGTGACATGCTCTAGTATGGAAGATAATGTATATATGTACTTGTATGAAAGTGGATAGTTTTGAGTCAAAATTTATGTGTATGATAAGTTTGACAATGTGCATCCATGTCATCAGTGTGGTAAGTTCATAACGCATACAAGTTGGGTTTACAATATGAGTAAAGTCTAGCATTCAGTACTCGATCTAATTATGTGGTTTCGTGATCTGTGCAGGAGGAGATGGCTGCCAACACAGTGGAGAAAATGAAATTTATCAGCTGACATATTGACTCGGGCTGAAAGGCCGGGATTGCCTCGGGGCTGTGTCCCACACAGTCACCGGAATATCCTAGAACATCGTACATCGTCCTCAGCTGTGTTTGCCCTTGGGAAAGGCACGCAGTCTGTTGTAGTATTAGTAGTTTTGCCGTGTCAGCCCGGTAAACACTACTGTACACCTTATTCCCTGCCCGGCGGGTCAAAAGGCCGCAACTCCTGGACGTCGTGCACCCAGTAGTCCCGCATTAGTGCACGCGGTTTGCAGTGGTGTGTGTGTTGCCTGCACTCCGAAGCCTGGACTGGCCTGCGACTGGCTTAGGGCCAAGCAAAAAATCCAAAACTGACGAAAAGTTGACCAAAGCTGAACAAAGTTGAAGCCTGGACTGGCTTGCTCCGGCATTGCGCCAAGCAAAAAATCCACATCTGACCGAAAGCTGACCAAAAACGATGAAAGGCAAATTCAACGGATTGGACCATACATCAGGCAGATTT
>VCJN01001992.1:0-49547 GCA_006384855.1 Tetraselmis striata
GGATAGAACTAGCGGCGCAAATAAATTACAAACCGTACTCAATCAGTGCTTGCGTTGCCTCATTGGGGTAGGTAAAAACTCCCCTGGGGTGGCCACTGCACCGATGATGCGGGAATTGGATATTGCGCCCATAGAGGCTACGGCCGCTGCGGCACGGGTTCGGGCGTTCCTTAAAGCATCCGACTTGAATACATGTATAACCCATTTAGTAGATCAGCCAAGTCGGGCGCGCCCTAACACGTGGACGTCGGGGACTGTGCGGTGGTTAGATCGACTAGCTAGGGCGAACGTAGGGCTAGCTGAGGGGGCGCACCTTCCACTTGAGTGGAGGTCACTAGCCGCGCGCGATGCCGCTAAACTAGTAAAGGCATCGGTGTGGGCGCGTTACGAATCGTCGGTATCGTTAGCACGCAATAACAACTGGGGTATATATGTCCAGGCGTCCTATGCGTCAAACCCGTTGCCACAGTACGGTGTGGGTGTCCCCGCGGGGGTTGTGGCCGGGTTGCACATTATGATACAATTACGCACCCGAGTATTTCCCACTGCCCGCCGATTGGCCCGGATTCATGCCATGCCTGAGCGGTTCCTTGAACACTGCCCTGCATGTGGCGGAGGTGAATCTGAGACTCTCGAACATATGTTGGTGGAGTGCCCGCGGTGGGGGTATCACCGTCATAATTTTGGGTTGTTAGTTCCGGAGTTCAGGGATGTTATTAGTAGTCAGGTTAGTGCATCAACGCCTGAGGACTTAACTGCCTTTATTTTGGGCGGGGTCCCCCCCTCCCTTCACGGCGCCCTGGATTTTACTTGGAATGGGAAATTTTTCCAGCTATGGCGTCGGGCCCTCCCTCACATTGCCTTTTTTGTTGCACATGTATCGCACTCCCGAAATGCTTTGCTCCGCGGGTTGGGGCTTGCCCCAACTCGCATTACTCGAATGGGCCGACGCCCAAACGGGTAGGGCGGACCTTTCGTGGTCAGTGCCGGGTATTTTGATGGCAGTGTTTTAGACGGTGATCCAACAGTGTTGGAAATTCCGTCACTAGCCTTTAATTAGTCTTGCGAAATGCTTCGGCAATTTGCTTGATGACTATAACGGAGCGTCGCCTACCCAGGGCTTTCCGTAACTGGATTGCTGCCTAAACGGCCGTCGTAGAGACGCTGCAAGGGTTTCACTGGTGCCAGTCCTGTCCCGGAGGCGAAAAAAAATGGCATGCTCAGCTGTTATGGCTGCTTTTATGTCTACTCGTGCTGCACCAAAAAAACGACAGGTGCCTAGTTCCCGTACCACTGAGCAACACTTGTAGCTGAAAAGCGGTTAGGTCAAGGGAGGAAACCCCATAAACTAGCTTAGATCATTCCGCGGGATCGAACCACGGACCCAATGCGCGCGTGGAACCACCATTAGGGATACCGCGAAAAACGCACCAGGCACTGGGTACCCCACTTGACGGGGATTTGTGTGGTACACATATCCTTACATCCCGCATGTAGTCGCTAGTACCGAGTACCATTTACTGCTCGCTATGAGCTAGCAGCAGAAGGCGATATCTACCCTGTACCTAATCCTTACATGTAATAGCGCGCAAGCAACTGAGCATCCTCCCCCGCGTCTGCCAATCTTCGGCTCGTCATGGTACGAAAAAATGGAAGTAGTAATGGATGACGGTATATAATCGTCGCCGTGGCAATGACGGTACCGCGTTACACTTTATATTACGGTGTATAATGCGGTGTGATGATTTTATCTTTAAATAAGGATCGTCTCCGCCGGGGATTGTTATGCATTTTGATACGGGGAAATGAATATAGTGCCGCGTACGAGTAGCATTTCTCATAAGGCCATCGAGCAGAAGAGATAATCGGGTTTCGGTCCCCCTCCCCTCCTCCCGGATTTGTCCCCCAGTCTAAGAAGTTATGTAGCAGGGTCATGTACTGTGGAAAGTACTATACTCAGCACTGAACAGAGGGGGGCTACCAACTGTGCATGTGTGTGCAACATCAGTGCACATCATGTGCTGGGGTGCTGGGAGTCGGCAAGTGGTTGTCTGCACAGATAACGATGCAACTATGGGTACATGGCCAGTCCTGAGGCGAAAAAATGGGTACATGGGCAGCTGCATGCCGCGACGTCGCGACGGGCCGCGTCGGGCGACGGGCCGCACAAGACGATTGCGGCCGTCAAGCATTGGCAATGTACTGACAACATAATATTCCGGTTGGATATACAGTACTAAGCGGCGCTTCGCACCGGGGATTTGTGGAGGTGCCCCTACGTCTTGGGTTGAGGCTCGTGCGGGATCGATGCGGGCCGCTTTCAGCCTGCTTGTAGTGTTGGTCTTTCAGGTCTGCTTTTAGTAGCGGTAGATTTTTCAATAACCAAATTTAATATATTCAATCGATTCAATAGATTTGTGTTGCTATGACCCGGGTCATTGGCTGCAAGCGTCCTCGCCGCAGCTGATAGCCTATCTACCCCGGGGCGGGGATCCCTTTGGTTCATGGCGGCTAATCGACTTCGTGGTTCCCTTGGCTCCGCCTTGGTTCTTGGCTCCCTAGCCTCAGGCTCGACCTTGGTTTCAGGCTTATGTCTCTCTTTCGCTGGCAACTTTTCATAGTTGCTGTTAGTTCTGTTTATAGTGCGTACTTGTGAAAGCCCTGATGTAATGAAAAATCTTTGTCAATAATGTTTTTAAAGAGCAGTATGAATTTTTGAACAGATCAGATCTACAAGCCGCGTAAAAGCGGGCCGCTGAATGCTGGTATGCATTACAAAAAGGCCAGTAACAAACCCACCGCTAAAAGCAGTATTACAAGAGTACAACATCAGCACTACAAGCCGCCGAAAAGCGGCCCGCATCCCGCACGAGGCCGCGCCGGTCGGGCCGGTCGTCAGGTCTACGGGGCGGGCACGGCGCGAAACACCAAGCCCGCCGCGTGTACCGGAACCGGACGCCGGACGCCGTCGTTCGACCGTCGCCCGTCGGTCGACGGACGCCAAGCTCCGTGTCGGCGGACGCGGGGCTGTATATGTGAGTGATATGAGGCGGCTACACCTACTACCCTTACACCATAATCAGCAGTAACAACGCGCTGCGGTACCGCGTTATTTGGGCGTATCAGACGAACATCAAGCGTGTCTAGGCTAGAATACACGCGCGTCCATTCAGAAACAAGACGTACTCGGACCTGAACCGTTAAATCAAACGACTAAAAATCGAACGTATAACGGTCCATTAACGAAAACGCAGCACGCAAGGACGGAGGAGGAGGAGGAGGAAGACGCCTCAAATTTCGTTATGAAACGCTGTGCCGCCGGTATTGCTTCGCACACACTGCGGGCGAGTTCGGACCGCCTCCTCCGTTTTCTTCGCTCAACCCAATAAGAGGGTTGGGGAATATGCTGAACCCCCCCCCCCCCCCCCCCCCCCCGCCCACACACACACGCCCGATTCTGGCCATTTGGGGTCCCATAAATCCGATCATCTTTTCTCAATATGGCCTAAGACTTCCGCCTGTGTCGTATCTACGTGTCTATATCGGTACCCGTACGGGTACAAATGTAGTATCGGTAATACACAATAAATATAACAGTAGTCGCTATCGGTATCGGTGATACGGATCTGTATCGGCAATACGGCACGAACGCTCATGGAGGATTCAATTATACATGAAAAATACACATCATTAAAAGCTGGATGAGAAAAGTAACATATAACTTCGTGCACCTCTACCCGGGTACTATGGGACCCCCACGCGGAGAGGGTTTCGAGGGTGCCATCAGTCATGTCCGGGGCGAAAAACTATGGTATCATACGAGTGGCGCTACGGGTACCCGGGTAGTCACCACTCCAGGCGCGAAAGCTGCTGCATGCCAACAAGTTTGCTTGCTGCTCCTAATTCGCGCGGTCGCGCAACTGCAGCAATATAGTAAAATACGCTCGGTCGTACACCTGCGCGTGCTTGCTCATTCTAACCCTACCAGTAAGGCTTTTAGGCTTTCGGGATGCGGGCCGCTTTTTAAAAGCGGCTTGCTGTGTTGATTTTCTAATTCTGGGGAACTGCTCTTTTTGTAATTCACACCAGTAAGGCTTTTACCTAGCACGGCGCTGGGAAGACCGGCCTGCATTCGCGTACTTGCAATGGCCAACAGGTGTCATTGCGTTCCACACTATGCTGTAAAGCTGCTCCACCACATGCAGCAGACACAATGCAGACACAATCCTTATGGTCTCTTGTGACTGCTACTGCACACGTTGCACGCCCAGGAAAATGGCTATGCAATGACCATACAAACTTACAAACCGCCCCCTCATCGTGGATAAGTTGATGGCTGCATTACTTGTAATCCATTATTAAAAATGTGTCTGTTCACGAAGGTAGCCCGTGTAGAAACGTATAACACGAGATACATCAAAATGGTAATGGAAATGGTGCCATGACGCGCTAATCATGTTAATTCCGCCTAGAGCTGTTCATTGTTCTCGGTGCCTCTAGAAGAAACCAGACAGAAAGGCCATGAAAGGATGCAAGCGTCCCGGCGCCCAGTAGTCTCCAATTTTCTCCAGTAGCTAACGGCTGCTTGACAGTTGGATGCCTACCGGCGCACTGGGTACCAAGTTTCTGTGCTGCAGGATTGCAGCAAAGCACCGGGCATATCAAACTGATGCACCGCATTGGAGATCCCACGCGCTCTGAGCAAATGGTCTCCATCTTCCTGAAAGAACCTTGAGTCAATGATCACCCCATCCATCCCCATTTGCATCATCAGGGCCGCGTCGGCCGGGGTCTCGATGCCACCAGATCCATACGTCAACACTGGCAGCCTGCCAATCGCTCTTGTCTGGGAGATCAATTCAATTGGCACTCCTATGTCGTCCGCATACTGGTAGAGATCCGGGGGATCCATGGTTTGCAGGGTCTTGATCGCCCCGTGCAGTGACCGGCACTGACCTATGGCAGAGCACATTGAGCCAGCTTCAAAATCGCCCTGCCAAGCAGCAAGCCAGAGAGCAAAACGTCAGTGATATTGTGCCATTGGGGGTGTGAAAATCATTGAAACAGTCTGCAAGTGGCATGTGAACACAGTGTTGCTACATGCTATATGAAGTACGCACTGCATACAAGAACATGCGATGTATCTCTTCTACTCTGCCAACATGTATTCAGGGGCTCCTGTACCTCCAGATGAACCATGGTTGCTCCCTCAGCAATACGGCAAAGCGCCGTGCGCATATCACTTATGCCACAGATGAAGGGCACGGCAAACTTGTGCTTAACGCAGTAGTGAGTAGAGTCCGCCCTTGGAATGTGCTCACTCTCATCCAGAAAATCAGCGCCAGCTGCCTCCATCACTTGTCCTTCCACAAAGTGACCAATCCTCACGCGGGCAATCACTGGAATGTTGACAACCTTCTTTATGTCTGTGAGCAGGCGAGGATCCATCATGCGGTTGGCGCTGCGCTTCAGAGGGTTGTTCAAGCCGACAGATGGTCTGTAGTGGACCACCACAGCTACAGCACCGGCCTGCTCCGCAATCTTAGCTTGGTCCTCGGAGGACACATTGAAGATCACTCCTCCCTTCATCCCATCGGTGGAAGTTGCCTGAGGATGCACGGGACCGGCGACATCAGATGTGGCAGCCATTGCAACGCCGCCGAGGTTAACAGGCGACTCTGCGCCACTTCCAAACGCATACACACCTACCCAACTTGGGTAGGTGTGGGTAAGAGTGGGTACAAGATGATGTGGCTGGTTGATGACACTCATGTTAACGAATAGTGCTCGCACTCTGCCCCGTTCCTGAATTTCATATTACAGTGGTGCACTGAATTATTGGTGGTACGCCGCGCCCCCACAGAAATAAATTTCTGAAATTGTGCACTGCGTAATGGAACATATAGTGTGTAAGGCTACACGAATGAGTACAGCTAATGGAAACACAGGCATGTAACCTAACCAGCAGCAGCTGCAGCAGTGCACTGCATGGGCAAAAAATACCCTAGCTTGTATATGTCTCTATGAAGAGCCAAGAAGAAGTGCAGCCGGCAATATTTGAGGACGCACTGTCACGCCAGCTTGGTGTAGACAAGGCAATAACTCCATGCAGTGACAGCACATCTGACCACCTAGTCAAGGGGTAAACATAATAGGAGATGCAAGGATATTGGTCTGGAACGGCTTGCAGTTTTCTAGGATACCAACTGCAACGTTTTGTATCGGGGACAAGATAGCACATCAATAGGAGAACGCAATAAAGAACATTTTTCTCATATCTCCATGCAAAGGAGTGAAATCCTGCACCCCAGACCAAATGGGCATATGTGGTACTGCAAGGAATGTTACTGGCGCGATGGCAGATAAAAATTGGCCGAGTGCGAAAGTTCTCGTATTAATGTAGCTTTATTTGGCGGAAATTCTATGCACACCGTAGGTTTTGGGTTAGATGGTTGTGTAGAAATATATGGTGTCATCTGAGAAGTAAACGATTAGACCAAAAGATAATGTCGGCTGCGTACACTGGCGCATGCGTGCAGCTCCTGCAATTGACAGCAATACAGTTCCAGGTCGGCGCGAGACATCTGCATACAGAAGGAGATGAAATAATAGGAGGGGAGGAGAGATGGGAGGGGGTGGGGGGAGGCGGGGGGGGGGGGGGGTTGGCGGGGGGGGGGGGGGGGGGGGGGCGGGTAGTAGTACCTTGGTCTTGCCGGCCGCCATTCGAAAATCGCTGTGATGGGTAAACTTCTGCGCCTCGCGGTAACTTGGTGCGTGCGGGCGTGCCAGGGCACCTGGCGGAACCTCGTTTGCGCGGCTGGTACTCGCGCCTCCCGTTGAACGAAGGGCCGTCATCAGGCGACCATCCAACGAATCCGGTAGAGGCCCGAGTGCACGGGTACTTCTTGGCTGAATGGCTGGACGCTCCGCTTCTCGACGCTCCACACGGCGTGGGCTGCTGGGAGGCCCGCGACTTGGCTCCGAGCGCAAAGCCGCCGCGGCCGCGGAGCGCTTCAGGCTATTTGACACACCGGCATTGCTCGACGAAGGGAAAACCGACTTGAGCAGCTCAAACTCGTTGGGGTGGTTGCGATCCAGGTGCTGCTTCAGGCTATTAGCCGAGCAGCCTGGTTTGTAGTGGAACGTATACCTGTGAGTGCCAGCGACGATAGAAGTAAAACAACTGTGACGTCGGAGTTAAAATGGGATGGTGAATCCTTGCTGGGGTAAGTCGAAGCTGCTTGCTGCCCCTAGCTAAAAGCGGGACGAGGAGGGGGGAAGGGAGGGGAGCGATTTGCCAAGCGCACCGCTTGTGCTTCACAGCGTCGCGAAGGCTAGCAACCAAAGCCTCTGGAAGCCACAACTCGACGTGCTGTTCCGCCTTTGTCGCGGCGAAGTCTCCTTTTGTTGGGAAACGTGGATGCAGACGCCGCTTGATGCCGCACCAGCAGAGCAAGCAGCTGACCGCCTCGCCTGGCTTAGCGCGACCCGCGTTGTCGCGAAGAAAATCCTCTTCCATGGCTGGTACAAAAAAAGCCCACTGCGCTGCCTTGGAGCGCTGCTGGGTGCCCCAGTTGCCGTAAATATTTTTACGGAGTGCTGCTACCAACCGCGCCCCGTTCTTGCTTTGGCTATGCGGGACCGCCCAAGTTCTCACAAAACGAGCGGCAACGAGCGCCCGCGAGTTGGGCCGGCGCACACCGCTAGATGACACGCCCCCGCTGCCATCATGCGAGGGTGAGGGAGAGTGTTCCAACTCCTCTGCTGGTTCGTCCGCTGGGTTCCCGTCCAATTTGTTGTCGCCGTCTTCAAGGGAAGCCGAGGGCGAACCAGACTCACTAGCAAGTGCTGGCGTCGAAGCATCCAAGTTATACCTTCTCTTCATCATCGCGACAAAAGCAGCGAAGTACTGCGATGCGGTGTAGCAGGCTGAGTGGGATGGCAGGGTCACAAGCAAGGACTACAGGGCGGTTGCGAGCAGTGGTTGGACGACCAGGTAGCTTCCTGCTCTGCAGGCGGATTGTGAATGGAGATACATAACATACATAATCCTTATATCTATGTACATGTGCAGGTCGTCGCTCGGGGATAAAATCCCACCCGCGCCGCCCCTCGGCGTGTCACCGGTAACGATTATTCGCTCATACGGGTACCAGGTTGCCGGGTACCCGTAGTACCAGTACGAGTACGAGTAACAAATCCCCCGCCAAACGCTACTACTAAAGAAAAGCCGTACTAAAATATGGACATATGGCCTCCTGCTAATTTAGCCTTGGTTTCAGGCTTATATCTCTTTTGCTGGCAACCTTTTAAAATTGCTTACATTGCGACTGCTAGTACGCATATGTTAAAGCAAAGATGCAAGAAAAGATCAACAGAGCAAGCGGCCTGCATCCCGCACGAGGCTGGATGGATGAGTGATGTGCACACAATTCAGAGTCCCGGCCCCGCGTGCAAGTGTGTGCGAGGGTGATCCACGGACGTGCTGTGTAACGGCAACGGGATTGCGGACGAATTTGCGCCGTCTGATGAGGCAGCGAGCACGCTCTAGAGTCGCCACCAAGCTCAGGACCCCGAAGAAATCTCTTGCGCGTACTAATGCATCTTGGTGAGCCCGGGTGGTGCACCGAGTGCCCCGCGATGAGAGGGCACCCCGATCCGCGGCTAGGCATGCGATACCGCGCAGTTGCGCACCCCCTGGCTCACCTCACCCACCGTGCCGAAGGCCATGCCCGTGTACTCTGGCATATCCAATACGTCTCGAAGAGGGCCCTTCTGTTCTGGCTCCGTGTTGTGCCGCGCTGCATCCCGCATTGCAAACCCCCGTTGTATGTCGCCCAACAGGGGGTGCTCAAGCCGATCCATAGCTGTGCCCGGGGCACCGTAGTGTACTTGACCATGTACCGCACATTTGTAAACTCCAGCGGCGTTGGCTTTAAGCTCGGGGGATCATACCTCCCGGTCACGACGATGAACGCCGGGAGGGAGAGCTTTGCGTCTGGCATCCACTAGGTCCTTGAGTCCATCCATGGGTACGGTGTTGTCGAGAGGCACTGCCCGCTGAAACACACCGCTTCCTGCGGTAACCCGTACCGTAGTTCGGATTCCGAACAAACCACGGACAATACAAAGGCGTCATGCACAGCCGCCGGCGGTGGTGCCATGCCATCCCTGCCACATGGCCCACCCACACAACGAGCCGGCCACCAGGTCGGTCGTCGGTCAGTCCAAGAGACTGGCAAGAGGCCCATGGGACGGGGAGGGGGGCGGGGGGGCACTCGTAGTTACATGGTTTGACCGCGATGGTGCTGTCTGGGGTACCGAATCGCCCGCGGACGCGGCATGAGGCAACAGCCCGCCCGCCCGTCGCCCGCAAAACGCGAGTAACAAAGGTTCCAACTACTATTGTCGACGCCCTCGACCCGCCAAGGCAAGGACGAGGCCTCGAACGCGGCGCGCGTTGGGCGCTTCGTCAGCACTGCGCGTGGGCCACGGCGCTACGCTGCCCGCCCGCACGCCGGGCGCGATGGCGCGGTCGCCTCGTTGGAGTCGCACCTGGCGGCCGCCCAATCAACAACACCGGAGCAACAGCTCGCACGCTGGAGCGTGGAGGAACAGCTGGCTGAGCAGCATGCTGAGGTGGTGCATCTATGTGAGGGCCAGGCGATGCAGCGCGCCGAGCAGCCCGCCCGGGCGGTAAAAAGGACAAGGAGCTAGCCGGCATGCGCGTCTCACAATTTTGTAAAGGGCATCGTGGACAAGGCATACACGTGCCCGTGATGCAAGAAGATGATCCGCGATGTCCCCCCAAAGAAGATCAAGAACGAACTGAGGGAATTTGCAAGGCTGCATGCTGCGGAGAGGTATGTTATCTCTGGGAGCCGCAGCACCGCAGCCCGTTCCCCCCATAGAAACATTGTAATAGCGTTTCATGATAACTGCGATGCAAAGTTTGAGATCTGTCGTGAAAAGATTACATCGCGCGGCTAGCGCCTGGCCGCCGCCTTCCTGTCACCGTGCATCTTTCTTTCCTACCGCACTCTCTTGCCCTGCTCTCTCTCAAGGCGGGCATGGGCATCTTTAAGCATGCCGGCAATCCTAAGCATGCTGGGGGACTCCGTGTTGCTAATACCGCCTTACTTGCCTACCGGCCCATTGGCACGCCGGGGCTTCCGACCGTCTGGCTGCGTTGGGGTGGGAGAGCGCGGGTGGCTGCCAGCGTCATGCTTGCACTTCCGGCAGAGCGTATCCTGAAGGGCGGGCCGGGGGAGGCAACAGAAAATTCAGAATGGCATGTAGCGAGTACGACTTGCATTTCTAGTTAATTGTAATTATCACCCACCCAACCCCACCGCCATCGCACAGGCACGTTGCGGCGCTCACTTATGGAGCATGCCGGTGGGCTGCCCGCCATCGACATCCGTGATGTTGAAGGCCTCCGCCTCGGCGAGGCACGGCGAACAGTAAGCGGCATCGCGCTCGACGGTGCCGTGCTTGATGTGACGCTCCGGGGGCGTCCTGACGCGTCCGGTAGTCGGGGACAGCTCCAAATCGTCCTCCTCGTCGCTCCCCTCGTACTCCCACTCCGACCCACTACCCCCCCACGTCCTAGTCCTCATCCGAGGAGAGGACCAGGAACATGGTGCCGTCGTGGTTCGGGTAGCGGGGTTTAGTCCTAGCTTCGCGGCTGGGCTGGCTGCGGGTGGGTGCCACGCCCCCGCCGGTGCCATCCTCCCACTCGCGCACTGCCACAGAAATACACATCCACGAAAACCGGACTAAGGGACTGTAAAACACACTAGGAGATAATCCACCAAGGCAGAAATTTGCCAAATATACGTGACTAGGTCTCCTAACCGTTAAAGACACTTTTCCTAGGCGGAGAAAAGCAGCGGCATGGGTGCGAAGTTGAGGGATGTGGGTGGGTGGGCGTGCGCGCACTATACAGGGTCTTGAGGGTGGCCACGGAGATGCCGAACTACTTGGCCTCTGGGGCCAGAGAAGCCGCGCCAGGCAGCCGAAAGTCCCGTTTTGGGTCCATTGCGCCCCCGCGGGGGCCGGTGCTTCGGTTGGTTGCGGGTGGGTGGGTGGCTGTGACTGAGAATGTGGCAGGGTGACGAGTGGGTTGGCATGTACATGGCGTTGTGCCGCACCCGCACGCGTGCATCTGAGTGGGCGGAAAACGGTACTTTGGATATAACATCTTCGGGCAGTTTTCGCACTACGGTACGGGTTACCGCGGGAAGCGGTGTGGAACAAGTCGTCCACCTCCCGACGCACAACGATACCCCGGTCGTAAGCACCGTGATAGCGAAGGCATCTGTGATAGCGTCATGTTGTACACGCCAGTGAGCGTTTCTAGGTGCCGGGCGGAGTTTTTTTGGTGAGCGCGTCGCCATAGAGGTCGACAGTGACGGAATCACAACACTTCCCACGCTAACCCGTACAACATTTCGCGATCGGAATAAGGTACAAATAATCTCTTCGCGCGGACCGCGCCCCTGCGCCGCGGGACCCGTGTCGCGCCGCCCGGAGTTCCCGCCCGGCACTGCGGGCGGCGAATCATCCATTAGCACACCTCCGTCAAGCCTACCAGCTCCCGCCCACCCCGTAGTCCTACCTCCTGCCCCCTTCGAGGACACATGGCGATCATGGTTGGCCCGAAGCGCGTGTATTTCGCGGGACGGCGGCCAAGAGGTCCACCCTCGCGACTGCCGCCCGATTGACCACCCCCACAAGCAAGGGATTCGCGTTTTGCTGACACCATACGCCTTTAGGGCCAAATTGAAATTGAAATTGATTACAACTTCTAGTCTGCTGCATCCACTGGCTCAGACGGAGTTGTTTGTAGGACCTGCTATATCTCTGCCCATGATAGGGAACACGATGTATTACAGCTCAAGCTAACGACCTTCCTCAAGTGTGTCCAAGCGCCTCCTCCTTTCAGCGGGCTGAAGCTAGGACAGCAGCGCCCCCCTGCTGTCCCTACCTAAGTCAGGCCTATACCATTCAGAGCTCAGCAGGCAAGCTTAGGCAGCCGAAGCGTCCCGCCTGCAGCTACCAAGGTGAGATGGGGGAAGGGGGCCGACCGGAATAGCTATGTGGTGCTCAGTATTTATCCACCGCTGAGCCGGCTAGTATAATTGGTGGGGGCTGCGTTGCCCTCCGACATGTAATTGGGTAGGTGTTGCATGTTGTGGTTGTGGGAATCAGCGGTGTGTGTTCTGTGTGTGTGGTGAGTTTCTGGATGTGTGTTGGTGTATGAGCTGTACCGGGCACGGGGTTAGTGGCGGGCGGTGGTCTTGAGTCAGCTGGCTTGGTCGTTGCTGCAGTGGCTCGCTCAGCAGCTTACTGGTGCGAGCTGCTAGAAGGGTGGGCTGCATCATCGCCCGTTTCCCACTCGCTGTCCGAGCCGTGGGTGCCAGAGAGGCGTGGCTTGCTCCTGCTGCGGTTGCGGGTGGCAACGTCCGAGCGGCTACGGCCCCTGGGCTGCTTATTCTTATGTTTGGTTGTTGTGGCGGCCTTGCCCTTGCCGGCTAGGGTGGCATGGCTGGGGTGACGTTCCAGCTGGATGGAGAGGCGATGTGGGTTGCGCAGCTGGTGCGACTCCGCTGTGAGGCTGGCCGGTTCGGCGGCTATTGCGGCTTAGCTGGCTTGAGAGGACTGTGCAAGCAACTCTGTGGTTGCGGTGGTGAGGTGGTGAAGTTCTGCCAGTCGTTCTGTGGTGCCACTGGGTGTGCCCTCTCGGAATGTGCGGTGCACTGTTGAGCGTTGGGGAGAATCGAGGGATATGTTCTGCCAGACATGGTGTCTTTGCTGCCGCACGCTGGGCGGTGTCGGTTGTTGACAGTTGTGGGCTTGCTAGGGCTAGAGCATGGGCAATGGTCCGCGCGATGTGCGCGTCGCGTTGCCGCAGGTGCACACTTTACTAACGGCGTGATATCGGATCTTACATTCGGGCAGTTTTCGCTGTACACCGCGGGTCGTTTCTACCGCGGGAGGTGTTATGATTGTGCTATGTCGAGGGCAGAATGATCTGGTTCCCAATCACCGGGGCCATGCATGGGCTTGGCAGAAAGAAGTATCCGGCCGCGATCTCCCGTTGCTCAATCGGAGTCATAACCGTCCGCGCGGTGGGGATGGCCACCGTCCAAATGCCCGACACCGCGTCGAGTTGGCTGAACAATATCCGTTCCCTACATCTTACAGGGAGGGCGCCCGCCTCATTCTTAAGCCTATAGGTGTTGGCATGGTCTAGAAATCCCGTCAGCTCCTTTGCGAGCCCGACGCAGCCTCCGCCTCCCGCTCCATCACGCGGGCATTCGCGTTGCTGCGGCGGCCAGCATTAGCCGCATGGAGGCGGCCTCACACCTCGGGCACAGCCGCAGCGTAGCTAGGCGACCGACGAGTACCAGTAGCGTCTACTGCTGAGGGTTTATATATATGCGGACTAGAGACGGGGGCGTCTAGACTAGAAGAGCAAAACAATAAGAACGGGCCATGTCCTGCTTATTTGTCGATTACAAACGAATATATCATGACATCATTACGCTATTTCTGATCATTCGCTAGCACGCCATTCCTGATCGAGAGCAAAAAAATTAAATTTGAAATTTCTTACAACTTTGTTCCCAAAATAGGTGTGCTAAGCAGGCCGGCGGTCTTCCGGCCCGGCGGCATGAACATGCATATGATCCACTTATTAAAGTGGATGGCATGCAGCCGTACTATGAAGGCTAGGTCTATAATCCCCCCTCCTAGCAGCTGGCAATGTTATTCCTCTAGAGCTTAAGCCTTACATACAACATTGTGTAACCAGCCATTCGCACCCACCCCCACGTAGTGTATGTGGGGATACGCGTCCGGGGCACCGGCCCTCAACTCACCTAGCACGAGGGTAACCCATCCTCCCTGTCCATGCAGTTCGCTGCACAACAACATCTAGCATAGTAGCGACATAATTATATGCTAATACTTGTAATAGAAACAGTCATCTCTTGCATCCCATCTCCGGCCCTCCGCCAGCAACGACTCTAGCCTTGGTCCATGTGCATGTCTCCTTAGCTCCCTCGCTTGCCTCGGACTGGCTTGCCCGCGGTCGCCTTAGCTGCCATAGCCTCCTTCTCCGCTAGGGCCTTCTCTGCCCAAATTTCGGCCGGGGAAGGCCGTTGCCTCTCCTGAACCTCCTCCTCTGCCTCCTCCTCCATGTCATGTAGGTTCCTGGGCTGGCTATTTGGCTGCCCATGTCCCTCTCACGCGCCCTGGTATGCTCTTGCCCCCTGCCCCTCATGTATGTTGCCCCTTCCCCCCCTCTGCCCAGGCGCCCTCCATAGCCCAGACCTGCCGCACCGGGTGCCGCAACGCGCGCTACCTTGCGTTTTGAGCTTTGTCACCACCGCCGCGTTCGGAGCCTTGGAGAGTGGGGAGCTTAACTCCCGCACCCTCTTGGCGTCATCGACCTCCACCTAGGGGCTAGAGCAAGGCCACCTCCTCGACTGCCTTGGGGCTGGGGGGGGGGGGGGGGGCCCGGCGGTTCTAAGGCGGTTGGCCGTGCTGGCGCCTTCGGAGTGCAATTTCAGGGCGTTGAGCTTACTAGCCAAAGATTACTCCTCCGATGCCGGCTGCGACACCGGGCGTTTTACGCCCGCGGAACTGGTGTTGCCGGTGGGCAGGGCAGCCGCCCCGACCCGCCGATGGGAGCCGGCGTGGGCCCCGAGTCCGACGGCGCCGGCGCCAGTAGACCGAAGTGGCCGCCTCTTGGCGGGCCGGTATGTCCGCCGGGGGACGCCGGCGTTAGTTGCCGCTGGTGGAGATCCCGCGCCGGAAGCGATGCTCCGGGTGACGGGTTGGGGCTGTTCCTCGCCGGGGTTTGTCGCCGTTGCTGCCGTTGCTATCAGGGTTGTTGTTGGCACCGGCTGAACGATCGATGTCGCCTTCTGCTGCCGAGTGCGGCCGCCGTCGGGGCTGCCTCCCCCGGGCATTGTATGGATGCCATGTGTCGGATGGCGGCCCGTTGGAACGCCATCCGGGCCATGCCGCTGCCTCCGAGGCAGTTGAGGCCGTGCGACCCTAGTTGTAGTAGGAGGATATATATGGTCAACGTCGCTCTCGCGTGTATGTCGACTCCTGTCGGACGGAGCTTCCGGGCGCGGCGCCCTTCCTCTTTGCGAAGGCGGCGGATTGGTGTGCACCGGCCGGCCTCCCCCTCTTCCCGGATCTCTAGGCATGACGACGGATGACTTTCAAGCATGCCGGGGTGGTCTGCCGAGCCCTGAAGGTGGATCGACACTAGGACCGTATCCACCGCGCGTATGAGGGCCACCGGAGACACTAGGGAAATCAAAAGTGTCCGCTACTTCTTCCTCAGCATTGCGCAATGCATCGCCACGCCCTGGTCGGTTCCGAACGGCTCGAGATCCGGGTGGCTGCTTAGACCGGCGAGTGACAGCCCGCCTAGTTCGCCTCCGCGCGTACACATTCGAGCGCTCGGTAAACCGGCCCAATATTCAGCCACTGAATGGTAACGGCCCGCACTGCCTCCGCGATCGTTTCAGCCGGGGGGAGTTCGCAGCAAGACATGCGGGCGGTACATATGGCCTTGCCTGCCAGACAGCACTCGTAGAATTCGGTGGACAGCTCGAGGTCCAACTCCTCCGGCTCCTCCGCCCGTCCAGCGCGGTGCTCCTTGCGGTGGGTTACCTCGAGGTGTGCGCGCCTCTCCCGCTGGACCGGGAGTCGAGGGGCATCTTGAGCACCCGGTCCCGGGTGCATTCATCTAGACATAGGCATGCATGTGCGTTTAGAAATTTTACGCGGGCTCGGTTGGAGTGCCAAGATGCCTTCCACATGCCTCGTAGCTGGAAGTGGTCGAGGAGAACGACCATGTCGGGGCGGATAAAAACGCCGTGCGTCCGTCTCGTCATTGGCCTCGTAGCGGCGCCACCCCTCATGGGCGGGGTCGCCGAGTGCGACGCCGCCTACGTGTAGTCGGGCGCGAGGTTGGATCCGAGCTCGTAGGCCGGCAGCATGCCGAGGGCTAGCTTCTCCCATAGGTCGGTTTCGGTGAGGCCACGGAGGGCCCGGCCGTACACCTAGACTTGGTGCACCGGGCGCTTCGCTTCCTCCGGATGCGCGGAGCGCCAAGCAGAATAATCGCGCAGCGGTGGCCATGCCGATCTACCAGGCTTTCGCCCTGTCGTCCGGACCGACGTCCGCGCGAAGAGCCGCGGCCGTGGGGGCAGCGTCGATGTATACGTTGACGTTGCAAGTCGCGGTGGCCGGTAGTTTTTTTTCAGCCGCTGGGTCGCTCGTTGTGCGTCGACAGCAAAATACAATTGGGTTCTTACACCCGGGACGGGTTTGGCGGTGCATTTCAAGTTGAGTTTGGTTTTGCCAAAAAGGGTGCGCAAGCTGTTTCAGCACACGGTCGAGAGTTGATGTTGGCGGGAAGCTATATTGAAAACGTGGAGGAAAAACGGAGTCAAGGAGCCCGCTGCTTGTAACACAGCAAAGCTGGAAGATGGCATGCTCAACGGTTTGCGGTTGCTTTTATGTCTACTCGTGTTGCACACGAACGGGCGCAGCGACGGGTGAACTAGAAACCGGTAGCGCACGAGTAGACGGAAGAGCGGTTAGAAGAAAAGGAAACCCCATAAACTAGTTCATTTCAAGTTGAGTCTGTTTTTGCCTGGGAAGGGAGAACGAAAAGAGCGGTAGATTGACGAACCAGGGATTGGCAGCGCCAAGTCAAAAAGGGGCCACCGGAAGGCCACCGCAGAGGAGTCTTGTAGCACTTGATAGTGGCGTAGGGGCGCGATGTGGCCGTAGAAGAACCACGCGCCGGTTGAATTGAGGACATGGGGGTCGATGTCGTCCAAAACGACGTCGCAGGTGGTTCCCCCCCCCCCCCGCCGCCTTGGTTGCTGATGTGGGACAGCGGGGCTCCGATGGAGTTCGCCGCAAAGGCTGTGAGAGGTTGAAGGGGCAATGCTCACGTAGGAGGGCCGCCCCGCGCGCCCGTCGCGCTCGTCGTACCGCATGTCTCGCGCGTAACGTACACGCGCGAATGTCGGTCGTTGCAAAGCATTTGTAAATCGACCGACGGACGAAGTGATGAAACGGTACGGGAGACGGGATATGTTGAACTGTTATATGCACGTGTGCAGATGGTTGAGCCGCATTCGGCTGTGGATGTAAGAAGCAGCGCACTCATGAAGGTATAAATGAAGTATGTAGGGTAGGTGTGTTTGTGTGTGTGTGGGGGGGGGGGGGGGGGGAGGGGAGGGGGGGGTTCCGGTCCGGACACGGGGCGCTCATACCGTCGTTTGAGCTCCTAGGGTACGCCGTGCGGCCTCACCGAAAGATGGCCTCGCTAGCAGCTCCGACGGCGGCCCACGCCATCACTCGTGCTCATCTTCACGGCCAAGCCCACAACCGCCGCTACGCCCGCGTCATCCACGCCCGCGACCTGCGAGCGTCGCCGCCACATGAGCAGTGGTGGTGGCCTTGGCGCTCCTGGCGATTGTCGCCTCGAAAACCCGGCGCTTGTAGTCGTGCATTAAGTCACCGAGTACTGAAAAGCCCAAACGCTCCGCCGCGGGCTGAAAATGAGCCCGCAGTACGTCCAATACCAATTGCTCACCGTGAACACGCTTGATCTCATTGAGCCTCCGCAGGAAGGCTACACGGCACCGAAGCGCCTTGTCATCGATAGCCTCAGCGTGGTTACGGGCGCGCGCGAGGTAGCATGTGAAGTCAGGATTAGCACATGGCACGTAGGATGGCATGTCATGAAGAGCCACGATGAGAGCAGCGATGTGAGCTGCGAAACACGTCATCCATTTGTAATCCTCCTGAGCCGGGATACGTTGGTCATCATGCTTGGGGAGGCCGTTCGCTAGGTCGGTGCGCAATGGGAAGCGCCCATGCACCCGGCCAACCGGTCGGAAGTCCTCGTAAGCAAGCTTTGCTATGTGCGATAGCTACGGGACTGCGAGTCGTCTTCATCACTCGCGGATTTTGCACCGAAATGGCCGCTCTAGGCATGCTCTAGTATTAAGTCGGGGCGCACTGCGGCTCCCCCGCTGCGTGCCGGTTGTCCCGCCACGCGCTGCCCGGACCCATAGCCATGTGCCCTGTCTCAACCGACACCGCGTCCACGAGCCGTCAATTGAACTAGCGACGATGTGAGCTCGAGCAACAATGTAGACTTGGCATACATGTATGCTCGAAGCGATTCGAGTGTCGGCTCGGCGACGGGGTCTTCATCTAGCAGTATGAAGCACGGACGTACGAAGGAGAACTACACACACGCGATGGTGATGAGTCAGTGCTTGACCTTGAAACAACCTATGAGTGACCTTGCCCGCAACAAGTTATGGGATAGATAGTCGCTGTGTGTAACACAGCGAAGCTCGAAGACGGCGGGCTCAACTCTTGCGGTTGCTTTATGTCTACTTGTGCTGCACACAACCGGGCGCGGCGACGGGTGAACTAGTACCCCGTACAACGTAGTAGCACATGTCGCTGGAAAAGCGGCTAGAAAAGGAGAAACACCATAAACTGGTTTTGATCATTAATGTGTATTAGTGGAACGGAACAGTAAGCAGGACGGACAGACATCGAGGCGCAGACTCAACGAGGTGGTCCATTGGCCGGCAGCAAAGGATTAGCCGGCAGCCAACGGCGCCTGACCTTTCCACCGTGCCACCATGCATAATAAAGCAGGGGCTAAAGTACAAGTAAAGCGCGCGATTTGCGGGCCATTGCATGGCACGTGGGGAAAATCTGACAATGAAAAGCAATCTACGGAAAAAACAGAATCTCCGCTCCAAAACCGTCGATGGTACATCGGGAAATCAGGGAGGCGGGAGGGCGGGAATTCGGCTTAGGAAGAGCCAAATGATTGTGTTGCTCGAGACTGTCGAGAGCATAAAAGTCGGCACGGCTAAACAGCCGAGCCGAACGGTACAATACTGGCACCGGCGTGCGTTTCGGTACCGTTCCGCAACCAAGAATGCCGGAGTCTCAGCGGACAGGCCCGCAGAAACCCCGACGGATTATTGTGCAGTGTAACGGTGCAGTAAGCAGGAAGGGCAGATAGCGAGACTCGTAGTTGCCGAGTCCACCGAGCCATAGGGATGTGCCGTGCCGCGTATGAAACGCCTCATTTGGAGACGGCCACCGCGGGCTGCGAGCTCGTTCCTCGGAGCATCGCTCCCGAGGGCTGGTACTTAGCCTCCGGGGTTTAGGTGTTTCGCAGCGGATAAGCTGCTTAGAGACGGCCGCCAATCCGCACATCTTGTTGCGGAGGCCCCGGTCCACAACGGCGGCGGCGGCCGCCGCGGACGCGCCTACGTCGCTACACGAATGAGTGCCGAAAAGATCGAAGAGCTGCGCATCCGACATCCGGGAGTCGATATACCGCGCAGCCGGCGCGCCATCCATGGACGGTGTTCTTTGTACGTCGTGTGACCCCCAGCCACTAACGGGTCGGCCCACCTGTGTAAGCGGTTTACCGTGTTACCACAGAAACGTGGAAACACGCCGCAGTCTTACCCGTTGAAAAGCATGCCCAACATGGTACAAAAAGGCCCAACGGAGAAGCGGGGCACACCATGGATCCGCATTAGCCCAGCGCAACGTTCCAGCCTTTGCGGAAATTGTTCCTTATCCGCTTCTCGAAGTTGACGAGGAAGCCAAGCAACGGGAGGATATGCCGGAACAGAGGGGGACAACTTCCCCGACGCGGCGGCCGATCACCATCGACACGCCGATGGCGAGTGCAACGACCACATCACCTTCGGTTGGACCGCCGTAGACATGTCCCGTACAATTGCGGCGACATGTGGCCAATCAAACGGTTCCTTTTCCGCCGAATATAACCGGTACCAATTCTCCGTTTCGCGGCCAATCGGACCAATTTGCATGGAATATACGAATGTGCGCAGGGTTGGAGCACATGATACCGAGGCGCGGGGCGGTCGCTACTGCCGTCGCAGCCATCGTCAACATTGTCAGCGCAAAGCTTAATTGAGTTATCGTCGCTGTTGCACGAAAAAAGCTGCAAGTGGTGAGGCAATTCTTGGGGGGTGAGGAATGGGGCTATGCGCGTGCATGCCCTGCGCGTCGGGGACAGTAGACAGTTGGCGATATATATACATTTGATGTATAGCACTACACGCCGCTTTGACCACGGAATAAGAGCGGGCCCTTGGGCGCGCGGGACTGGAGGAACACTGCCGCCGTCAACGGGTCCGATAGTAGCGGACACGTGGCTGGGACCCAGTTCGTGCACCAACGGTGGGCGAAGCAATTCCAAGACGACGAGTAGGTGTCCAACGAGCATGGGCCCCACGACGTCGGCCCGACCGCTGCAAGGCTGCACGGTATGGAAGAGTGCATGCTTTTCCGGGGCCCTGCACCGGGCATGTACTCTAGCCGGTCGAGGCGGCGGGCACGGCACGGGCACCGGCAATCACAGCAAGGCGGGCGGCGGCGTGCGATTACGACGATGATGCCGCATGCGCCGGACGTCCGAGGAGAACCGGCGCGTGTACGGGCACTACTGACATTGGTACGACTCCAGTACGGGTACGGGTAAGAGTAACAGCCGCGATCGGTCCGGATGGTCGGTCAGCACCGACTACCGGTCAGACGGACGAGCTGTCCCGCCCCGATTGGCAAGCTTTCGCCGTTACGCATCGGGACAGAAATCGCAGCAGAGAGCCACGACGCGCCATGTGGGCGCATTCTGAGCGACGCGGTTGCCCGGCGCCTCTATAGGAAGGAGGAGGTTGGGCGTGCCGTCGTCACACCCAGTCGGTGACGAAGTCGGCCACGTGGCCGCCCGTGGGGGCTACCCGAGCGGCCACCAGTGGCGTCGTCGCCAAAACGGCACCACCGACGTTGCGCCAGCTTCGTCCTCGCGAAGCTTGGACAATACCCTACCATTTAGGCCAATGATGGATTCCAATTACACGCATACGGCCGTGGGATTGCGACTAGGCAACAGAACCCCACCACGAGTCGGCATCATCGGCCAAGGCTTGGAGGCACCGCGTGTAGACCCGGCAAGTATCCCCGGCAGCTAGTTTGGACTGAATCTGACCGGCAATCGACGCCAAATGCCGGACCCGTACCGTTATGATAATTAGGGCATCGGCGATGTGGGCATGGAGCCGGTCCCACCGCAGCTGCGGCACCTCGAACGCAATGTTCGGGAGGTTCACCCCGAACCCCAAGTGCTGCAGCGCCGACACCGCGATGAGTTGCGACTTGGCCTTATTGTCAGGAGGCCCGCGGCCTTGCAGTCCACCCGGACACACGCAGCTAGTAGGGTATGGGTGACTACGTTGCGGCGGGTAAGGAACACCCAATCGTTCGATCATTTGCACCCTGCGCCCGTGCCAATACTCTACCAAAACTCCCATGGTCTTAGAGATCATCTCAGGTGTGAATTTGAGACCAAACGGTAAGCAATTGTAGACGTAGTAACGTCCTTGCCAGTAGTACGCACGTTACTACGTCCGCGAGTCCGGGTACAACTTAGTGTTGGTAGCCATGTGTCACGTCTACACCGAGCATAACGTCATGATGTGCACTGCATCACACAACATCCGGAGGGAGTCCATATCTTGAACGGGATATCCCGTATAACTTCGTCCGGGAAACGCATATCTAGAAAAAACCGGAGTTTCGAAGTATCCTTATTAGGGTTGCGCGTATATATGTGCCATTAGGCGCGCACGTTGTAACGCGTTTCGCGGCACGCATCGCGCACGGGGCGGGCTGAAACAAATCCGGGCCAGCCCCCGAGTGCCGTCGGCGGCGCCCGTAACGGCCGCCCGTCGTGCTAGCAGGTCATGCTAATAAGACAGCCCTCGACCAACCACACTCTTAGATCACGCACCGAAGATAAGGTAGCGGTGGCCAGTGAGCGGCGGCGTGGGGTGGGTCGCGGGTCGGGGGATGGGATGAACAGTCTACGGCGTGTAGTAAGTGAGACTTTCGGCCGGTGCCGAACGTAAGTAAAAAACACCGGAGACAAATAACGCGATTCGATGTTTTTTGTTAGGGAACAGCGTATACAACACCAAAACATTCCACAAGTGTGCGCATAGATGTCTCTGTCACCCGCCGGCACCGCGGCCCTCAATCGGCGTGGGCAAGCAACCAGGAGCCTCGCAGCACGGGGCGGTGGAAAGGCGAGGAGCATCATATGAATTACAACCGGCCGGGGGCTCGGCGCCTCGGTTGCGGCCCAAGCATCACTGTAGTGCGCCGGACCTGGAGGCCCGATGGGGCACGCGTTGGCGAGATGGCCAAGGCGGCCGCAACTGTAGGAAATACCGCCATTGCTATGAGCGGGAGGAGCCGCCAAGCGGCCTCCGCAGGAAACCGCGTCGGCTTGTGCAATGTGCGCCCTGGCGCGTTTGACGTGCGCGTCGGGCGCGCGCACCAGCCGTTTGCGCCGCAGTCCGGCGCTTCTCCTCTTTTTTCTCCTCCTTTAGCTTGCGACGGACCGTACGAAGGACCTTGTGGTTGGCGGGGTCGACGCTCGCATCGGTCGAAAGTGCCGATGAGCGCTTGGCGCGGCAATCGAAGCCTAATGCCGTGTTTTTGTGCTTGTGCACGACATGAAGCTTGGCAATCTCGAGCGCGGGGATCTCGGGAGCCGAGTAGATGAAGAGGGACTCGTGCTTTTTGGCTAGGGGACACTAGGTGGCCGGTTGACGTCTTGCTGCTTAGGTAAGCCGCTAGCGCTTCGCGTTCATCCTTACCAAAAAAGAAGAAAGTTCCTTGCACACTTATCCGCCATACGCCTAAGCCGGCCTACATCAGCTTAATCATGCTCGCACGTGTGTACATGCGGTGAATGGCGTTCTGGGTGTCAAGCAACTAGCCACCTTCGCCATCGGCAGGGCCAACTTGCACCTTGCCGGTGAAGACGTGCTTGCACCTCTCGCCGACCTCGGACATAACGGGGTCGGCCGGCGGCGTGGCCGCGGCCGCGGCGGCAAACGTAGACGGTCCACCACTATTCTCCGAATGTTGTGCCATGCGGAGTTGCGCCTGGGTGGTAGCGGCGTCACGGAGTGCGGACTCGCGCTCCAAGACGGCGCGTTTGGCCGCAGCAAGTCGAGGGGCGATCTCCAACGCCGCCTCATCCGACGCCGCCGCGCGGAGCTCGCGCAACAAGTGCGTTCCTCCTTGGCGGCGAGCTCGTTCACGACTTGCAGGCCGAGCGTGTTGACAAGTAATGCTAGAGGGAGGAACGCTCGACATGTCGTCAGGAAAAGACCGGAAAAGAAGTGGAAGCATAAGTTCAGAATTTGGCTCGGAAGAGCTAGATGATTTAATGCTCGAGACTGACGAGAGCACAACAGTCGGCACGGCCAAGTACAGGTAGCCGAGCCGAATTGTATCTTATACTCCCGGCACCGGCGGTACGGTACCGTTCCCCAACCCAGGAATCCCGGAGTCTCGGCGGAAAAGTCAGCAGAAACCCCAACGAATATCTCTTATTGGCCTTTTGTAATTCACGCCTGTGTAGTCTACGCTCGCACTGGCGGCGGACCGGGCGTCTTCCGGCCATGTGCATGGTGTTCACCGGTACTACGCTTTTGTGGTTGAGGACTGCGGCCGCCTCGAGAAATCCGCTTTGGCGGTGGTCTACATCTTTGCGGTGGTACTTGATGTGCGCAACTTCCCTGGCGGTCCTTCCGCCTCGACTTCATGCTTACGTCGTGGTCGGTCCGTCCATGCTCTTCGGAACTTTGTTGCCGGCCAGCCCGCTGAGTTCCGCCATCATCTATCGCGCACGCGGCGCGGGGGTTGTTGCAGCGAGTCTCTGCTTGCGTGCATGGTACTGGTACCTTGGGCGGGATTCTCTCTGCCGGATGAGTGCAGACGGCCAAGTCTGATGCGTCTGCCCGTGCTCATTCCGCACCCTCTTGTGGTGCTGCTTCCACCGCGCAATTGCTGAAGTGGACGTTTCCTATTGCCTTTTCGGACGGTTTCCTGCGCCTTTTGCAGCTCATGTAACCGCGTCGTAGTCGCACTAGAGCTACGGGTTAAAAAAGTAGAACTGAAGTTCGCCGCGGGCGGCGCTATCGACGAATAGTCGAATCGGCGGAATATAAATAAGCAGACAGCTACCAGTACCCGTACGGTGCTGTTACCCGCACCGCCGAGCAGGCGGCGATATCATCATTACGACTTATGATGCTGCGTACTACAGCGAGTATTCCCTCACCTGAATCTGATATGCTGCTGCGTAATGGTATGGAGATACTGGTATTTTCCCGGTAAAAATACAGGGTTTTTTCCATACAGGTACAGAAGGCTAATAATATTTAGCTACTTCTACCATAACATTTAGTATTTTGGCGACTTCCATATTCATTTCTAATCGCCAGCGGGGACCGGAAAAACAAGCACCTGTACTTCCAGTCGCTGGATGATAATTCGCTGGATGATAATTCGATGACTACAGGTAGTCGCTACTGGCAGGATGATAATTCGCGTATCATCACCTGAAGCCGTTCAAAATGGTGTGGTCCCGGTCCACTTGGGTCACTCTTACACCCCACCTTACATCTTACACTCTTACACCTGAGTCTAAGAATGGAGCATTGTTCTGGCAGGAAAGGCCTAGACGTAAGGTCTCGTGAGGGCATAATCTGGCCCCACCAACATGCTGTGGCCATTAATTTGGAAACTGGTACCAATGATATTGGCTAGGGTGGGCTTATGATTAAAGGCCTTTCTGATTCCTTTAAGCTTATTGCCCAGAATTTTCTACTATGTGGGAGAGAGCTCAGTCCTCTACCTGTAAAGAGCTTGCCAGAGTTATGAGTTATGCATACTTTCCTTTATATGTTTTAGTTTGGTGCAATGGTAGTCATTGCAGACTGACAATAACCGGAACATGCTATGGATAGTGGGGAGGTAGCATATATATCTATTACTGATTCGGCCAGTAAATTACATCATATATGTGTGAAGTATGATATCACCGCCTTGAATATGAATTGGGTCCCAAAGCGATGAACGTCCGTGCAGAGACTATAAGCAAAGATTTGGATACTAGGGACGACGGGAAATTGCCACAATCGATATTTTTAGATGTTGGATGCCCGCTAGGGCCCTCACTCCCTCAGACTACTGATATCTTCGCGATCAGCGTAGGAATGCACATTGCGATGCGCCCTTTTCTCAGTTTTGGCGCCAAGGCACTCATGGTGTCAACAGTATGTACTATGATTGGTCTCAGTTCAATCGCCGGATTAATCCCCCATTCAGAATGGTGGGTGATACACTAGGCTCCCGAACCACTTCGTAATTAGCTTGTAATACCCTGTATTTACCATGTACTCTTACGAGTATAATGACACTCGTCTGTAGTCATTCCGTGACATACTCGTAATAAACTCCATCAAGCGCATATCACACGTCATCGCGACGCAATATCCGCGGTGGTATATTTAGGATATGCCTCGTCTAGAAGCCCGACAATCTTGCTGCGCTCTGGCCTAGTCTGCGAGGCAGTCCCTGTGAGCGGGCACGGGGCAGTGGGCGGCGAGGCGCGAGGCAGTGGGCGGGCGGAATAATCAGTTCCATCTAGTTTCGGCCGGGACCGCCACGGCGGCGGGCCTGCTGCTCGCGGGTGGCGGCAGCGGCTAATGCAACCACGGCGGCCTGGCGGCCGGCCCGCGATCCGAACGCCCCACCGCCCGCCCTTGCCCTAGCACCACCCCGGCCCTAGGCCGGCACTCCCGCCGCCGGCTTGGCGGGCTGCTTAGCCTTCTTGGCCGGGGCCTCCGGACTACTGCCCTTGTCGACGTTGTCGTTGGTGAAGGCTTGCGTCCGGCAAGGTTATTGACCGCGTTGGTATTGTGCTTGATGATGCCGCCCGCCCTCTTTTGTTGTTGCTTTGGCACGCCCACCAAGCCGTGGAGCTTTGGCGACGCAGCGGTGCCCGCCAGCGACAGCGATACGACCTTGTTGCGCTGAACCCTCGGGACGATACGATCGGCTTACCGCCAAACGTAGGGACTGTTGGTCGGGAGTCTGACCCAACAACTGCGAAAGTCGGTGTGCGTGTTGGTTGCTTGTCACGGCCGGCTGTGTAATCGAGCAAGTGCGAAAACAAACGGGACTCACATGCGGCTTCTGAGTGCGGCGTTACCTCGCAGACCTCCTATTCGCCCTTGAACATCACGTTAGAAGGGGGTACTTGCCGGCTTGGGAGTACTTCCCCAGCTCGCTCTACTGCAAGACCTCTGCAAGGTCGAGGGCCTTCGCGAGTCGGTCCTCGCTCGGCAATGGTCCCTGCTTCCTGCGTATGTGGGCGTCCTTGCCCTCGTCATCTTGGTATTAGTGCCGAGCGAGGTAGTTCCTGATGTTCCCATGCTTCATGGATAGCACAAGGTACACCGTCAACATGTTCACAAAGTTGGTCGCAGTAGTGGGGTTGGAAGGCAGGGGGCGGGGGGAGTACTCTCGGAACGCGGCAATGACGGTGTCCTTGGCGTAGATGTGGTTTTCGGCTGTGTAGCCGACACGGTAGTTGGAGCAAACGTAGCATATCCGCTCGATGTACGGTGGCGCGGTGATGGGAAACCTCGGCGTCTTCTTCAGAGGGTAAGGTATCCCCCTTTGAGTGTCGCGCGGTCAGCATTCGTCAAAGACAGCCGACAACACCGCCTTGTCTAGAGCTGCAAGAGCAATAGCAAAAACCTAGCACGGGGCGGTCAACGCCTGCGAAATTCAAATCCTCTACGCAGTCATGTCTGCCACCCGCCGCGACTCAATATACCTTTCAAGGTGGACTCCACCCCCCGGCTCGTGAAAGTTCGGGATGGACGCTCGGCGGAGGCGTTCTTAACGCCAGTGCCCATGTCTTAGGGGGGAGGGGGTCTCGGGTGCTGGGTTCAAGGTCTCGGCATGCTTCGCGTCGGGTAGGCACGAGATAAAATACAGCGTGACGGTGACACCCTCATCGGATACTTGAAAACCTGCCTCAAGCAGGTCCTTCTTCCCGGCTTCGTCGTACTGCCTCCGCTCAGCGTAGATGTTCAGTATGTCCGCGAGACCATAGCGTCCTCGCCGTGGTGTTGCTCTGCCTGGGTGAACGCGGATATGGCTGTTGGTCGCCTGGCCGCGGAACATTTTCCTGCCGCACGTCCTCAGCGATGCGGCCTGTGCTGCACAGAGCACCGAGTGATATGGTCATGCATGCATGCCTCACAACTTTGCCGTAGGGGGTGCCTGGAATTAGCTTGTTGCGGGTGGCCATGATGGAGGGTACTGGAGGACGAGCAGCTACGGTGCTGTCTGGCGGGTGTGCGAGTGTGCGTCAAGTAGGCGGAGCTGTTGCTTTCAAAAAAACTAAGTCCGGCGCCGCGCCAGGACGACTACTCGCGCTCCGCGGTTAAAAAGCACACTCCGGCTTGCTGCGTATCCATAGCGTAAAAGCATGTAAGGCGACCGCGTTTAGCTTGTTAATGAGGACACAGTTGACACATACGTGCTTTAGAGTCTTAATTCGGCCGTAGATACCCCTTAACGGGGACTGGGTCGCGTAATCTGGCGTGATGAGCTCTTAATTCGACCGCACGCGTCTGCACAAGCCGAAACCGTGAGACAAGCGGGGCTGCCGACGGTGGGGTAGGTCATAGCAACACAAGTACTGCCCAATTGGGCGCGATGGATGCGGCCCCGGACGTGAGGCCACAGCCCGTGGCGAAGCGGGCAGCCCCCGAGACCGAACCCGACGAGTCGGTGGGGGAAACGTCAGCCCCCGCGCCCGTACCCGGCGAGGTGCTGCACTGCCCGTGGGGCGATCTACATGAGGACGTGTGGGCGAACATTCGGGAAAAGGCCGCTAACAGCTGCCCGGTGGTGAATTTAACGCCCTGAAGGAATGGCTCCCTCGAAGGATTGTGAGCCGCGCGTGGTCCATGGCTTGGCTGCCCCTCAAAGAGCACACAAGCTTCAAACAAATTTGGCGGGTTCTAGACACAGCTTGGAACCAGCGACCATATGTGCCTACATACAAACGAGTCGAGCTTGTGACGCCTCCAGTTGCCTTGCCCGACCCCCCCCCCCCCCCGCCGTTCTACAACGACTACTACGACTACGCTGCAGCTTTCTACGCTCAACAACGGTATGCAGTCGTCCATAGCGAGTAAAGTAGCGAGTATATAGCAGCATCCAGAAGTGCTGTAGTTTTAGCATGTTAACAGTATGACAAGCTTTACCCCTATGACTGTCCCAATTGTGTCACCTCCCATGGCAGCCCCACGCCGTACCCAACAGACTGTTTGGGCGATGCGCTTGGAGCGCACGGCAGCTAGCGGCGGCGGGGCGCTGGGCGCTGCGCGGAATTGCTGGGCAACATAACTTTGATCGATTACATTTTACCAGCTATGCGGAAATTCAGCTAGTAGTAGTGCATGGTCATTGTGTTATATGCGCACCACATATACTGCCCCACATCTTGTGAGGACATGCCAAACCGGGATATATAAGTGCTGACCTGTCACTATGTTCGGATCAGCATAGAAAGCACAATTTCTCCTCGATGTGCTTCAGCGTGACAGGGAATACCCCGGTGGGGAGAAGGGCAATACTTGAGTCGAAATGGGCACATTTTTTGACTCAAAATTTACTCCCCCCCCCCTAACTCAAATTTGTACCCCTTTTGGGGGGGTGCTGCAAATTTGAGTTACGCCCAATACTGTACAAATGTACTGTGAAACTGAGCTTTGACATATTCCTCTTCTTGCCAACACTGTACGAGGTACCATTCACCTAGCTAGTGAAATGAACGTGCACTATGTACTACACATCTGTCCACCGCCCTTTGATGAGATGCGACGCTACCCCTTCCCATGCTAACCGTTTTGGGCTCAAATACTACTCCACCACTATACTATTCACTCATCTACCACTCGCATGCACCCTTGCGCTTGTATTCTTCGAGGCATCTTCACGCTTCTCGGTGCACAAAAGCATGGCAGACCGTCCTCGCAGAGCAAAACGCACCTTTGCCCGCTTGCGGAGCCCTGTGGCGGGGGCATCTGCAGGTGCACTTGGTTTTGAACCAACGAGGGCTCTGAACACACTGCGAGTGACCCCCATGGCGCAAGATTCTCCGCAGATGCACTTGCGTTCAGGCAGGAGGGCGTTTCATGCGCCAATACCCACGACTCAGCCCATGATGACCCTGCAGCGGAGCGGTGGGCAACATCGAAGCGGGCCACCATCGCATGGGGCCGGAGATTCGCAGCCTTCGCCTCAGCGCGAGCCTCAGCATGAGCCCCAGCCTCAAGGTGTGCCAACTTTGGACCCTCTCCCAGGAGCGACTCCTACGGTACGCGGACTCGCATCTTCGCTCGCATCTCTCATCATGGCGCCGTGGGCTGCGTTAAGCGTACGTCGTCGTCTCGCATCTCAGGGATCTCAAGTCACCCATACCGACGACGACCAGTCTCAAGCCGGCCAAGGTGAACACTTGGTCACGATCCGTGAGAAAGAGCACGGACAGGAGGAGGAAGAGGTGGTTGTGACAGAGGGGCCCAATGCAGTCGAGGGTGGTCCACCCGGGCACACGAGCCCCGCCACAAGCGCCAGAGTGGGAGCAAACTGGTAACCCCTCGCCCCTTCCCATCACAACCTCAATTGTGTGCGCATCTTCGCGCGTGCGAGCAAAGGTTCTCACACACTTCCTCCCCTTCCCTACATAGACCGTCTCCTCGACATCACTTGCACAAGGAGTGCCACCTGTCGACCCAAACCTGGGCGAGTGAAATTGCTACGAGCAGGACTTCCTTGCGTACTTCACCACCTAGCCCACAGATTGCAGAGTCACGATTGCAAGATGCACGCTCATTTGAACTTTGACTAGGCCGCGTCAACTTGTAGACTCTTTTCTTAAGTATGCCACCTGTAGGGGCAGCCTGTTCAAAGGCTTTGTCCAGGCTGCGCATGCAGGTCTCCTGGACCACAAAATACCTCCCCCCCTCCCCCCCAACACCCATGTATATATGCATGCTACGCCCACTCACATTGTGGCGCCATAAATCGCAGCGTAGTGCTCATCTTTTTATGTCAAAAAATCCGCATACTAAATGGTTTGCAGCCATCTAGGCAATCAAAGCATGCTTGCAATCTGTATAGTATCGCCAAGCCGGTGCGTGTTCATATCCCTTCTATGCCATGCAACCCCGCATACTGACTGGTTTGCAGCCATCTAGGCAATTAAAACAAGCCTAAAGGCAGCATTTGCGGTGCAGTGCTGCAGCAATTTGCGTCGTGCCGCCAACAAGTATCACGTATTGGCGGTACTGCCTTGCACTCCGTATAGTATCGTGAGGCCGGTGCGTGTTCATATCCCTTCTACGCCATGCAACTCCGCATACTGACTGGTTTGCAGCCATCTAGGCAATCAAAGCATGCCTAGAGGCAGCATCTGCGGTGCAACGCTGCAGCAATCTGCTGCGTGCCGCCAACAAGTATCACGTATTGGCGGTACTGCCTTGCAATCCGTATAGTATCGTGAGGCCGGTGCGTGTTCATATCCCTTCTATGCCATGCAATCCCGCATGCTAAATGGTTTGCAGCCATCTAGGCAATTAAAACAAGCCTAAAGGCAACATCTGCGGTGCAACGGAGCAGCAATCTGCCGCGTGCCGCCAACAAGTATCACGTATTGGCGAAACTGCCTTGCACGCCGTATAGTATCGCCAAGCCGGTGCGTGTTCATATCCCTTCTACGCCATGCAACCCGCATACTGGCTGGTTTGCAACCATCTAGGCAATCAAAGGATGCCTAAAGACAGCATATGCGATGCAACGCTGCAGCAATCTACGCCGTGCCGCCAACAAGTGTCACGCATTGGCGAAACTGCCTTGCACTCCGTATATTATTGTCAAGCCGGTGCGTGCTCATATCCCTTCTACGCCATGCAACCCGCATACTGGCTGGTTTGCAGCCATCTAGGCAGTTAAAGCATGCCTAAAGGCAGCACATGCGATGCAACGCTGCAGCAATTTGCGGCGTGCCGCCAGCAAATATAAGGTATTAGCGGTACTGCCTTGCAATCTGTATAGTATCGTCAAGCCGGTGCGTGCTCATATCCCTTCTATGCCATGCAACCCCCCAGACTGAGTGGTTTGCAGCCATCTAGGCAGTTAAAGCATGCCTAAAGGCAGCATCTGCGGTGCAGCGCTGAAGTAATCTGCGGCGTGCCGCCAACAAATATCATGCATGGGCGGTACAACCTTGCAATCAATATAGTATTGTAAGCATATGCGCAATTAAATTCCCTGTTTGTCATATAAATGCGCATACTAAAATATTGGCAGCCATCCATTAGGCCGTTATAGCCTGCCTAAAGGCAGCAATCTGCGGTGCAACACTATAGCAATCAATGTCTGAACGTCGATTGGCATCCCGCAGGTGTGCAAGGAGGTATGGATCTTCATCCACAAGGTCAGCTCTCTCCGCCCCCGGAAGGTTGCACAGTCACGATTGCCCACAGATTGCACAGACTGGCCCACGAAGCTCATGAGATTCCCTATTGAGTTCTTCCCTTTGACCACAAAGTCTGCGTGCTTCATGGTGGGCAACGTGGCGCAAACTGTGACGCACTTTGGCTTCTCCGAGACAGCCGCGAACAAGATTGCGTCGGCTCTCGACATGGCGCCGAACGTAGTGTTCTCGCACACTGCTGCAAGTGGAGTTCGGAAGCTGTGGGTGCGTGCGTTCCCTGACCCTGTCACCGAGCACGCGTACGCCGACCGCAAGCGCGCACTCCAAGACTCCAATGGCAGCCAGGGAGCCTGGCCGGAGGCATATTGGCAACATGCCGTGGAGTCCGTCCTCTTCGTGGAGTGCTAGAGCAAGACTGTGAGCATGCGCAAATGGAAAAACGACGAGATGCGGCGCGGCATTCAGCACATCAAGAACCAACGCTTCACGAAGTCCACCAACATCTGCCAGCCCTGCCGAGCCGGCTCTCTATTCCCCACCGTCTTGGTCGACGACCGCTACTACCAGATCGTCGCGGCGGCGCGTCAGGCTGGCGGGTCCTCCAAGCCCGCATCTCAACCACCGCCCGCGGGGTCCGGCGGAGATGGCTCCCAAAACGGCGTTGCAGCATGTCTCTTGGAGCTTCGAGCCGCTCCGCCCCCTCCCCCGAGCAGGCTTGGTCCCTCGGAGACTGCCAAGCCGCCGAGTGCGTGAGCCTCAGCCTTCGAGTGCGACGAAGCGCCCGCACTGTGCGTTGATCACGGGAGGCAAGAGCATCTTGTCGCCCATTAAGCTGCGTAGGAAGCATTCCAGAAGCGCGGGCCGAGTCCTCCTTTCAAGATGGCGAAAGAGTTGGAGGACGACGACCCCTTCCAGGCGCCTAAGCAGAAACGCGAAGCCACGTCAAGCCGTCAGGCGCCTTCGGGTGCCGCTGGTGGGAGTCGCAGGGCCACATCTCCCCGTGGCGGTGCCCCATCTCCGCCTCCCCAACCCGCATCTCCGCCTAAGGAGCCCTCATCTCGGGTCGCGAAGCCCGCACCGCCGCCTGCGCCGACATCTCACCCCAACGCCACGTCGCTGTCAGCAGAGTTCAGAGGTGGCATCTCGTTGCCACGAACCCAATCTCTGAGGTCGGCGATAGACTCGAAGGCCCGGGGCCCCTTCTCTGCGGGAGTGAGGCTAGGGGCTGGGTGGGCTGTTCCGGGGGCACGCTCCGTTACTGCTCCGTGCTGGTCGATGGCTGCCACCGCATCTGCAACCGCTCCTTGCCTCGGTGTTATGTGCCAGTCGGAAAAACACATGCTTTAAACGCCAGTCGCCACGCCCTCGCGTCCGCAATCTTCCTGTAATGCAAACTTTGCCGTCCACGACAACGCCAACCTCCTCCTGATCGCGCTGCATCTCCCATCGCTTGCTTACCGGATCACGACAAATGCGGAGATGCGGGGGGCAATTAACGTGCGAGGCGCAGTTATACCACTGCCAATACCCAACCCTTGTTAGTGGACACACTCGTGGAACATGCCACGATTCAGGTAAAAGATGCCCTCCTTCAGACACAGCACGTGTGAGGAGCACTCACATATGCGCCCTTGCTTACATATTGGGCCTTCCATTCGTCCATCATCCAGATCGTCTCATGCACTGCTGCTTGCCTCGTGAGAAAGATTGCATCGCCAACCTTCCTTCATTCGAATCTCAAACGCTTTTCCGCCCCTTGCGCAGAAGCGCTCCCCTGTTGGCAGGAGCTTGGCGAGTGTGTTTGGCGCTTGCTTTGCTGACTCCGCGGGCCGGAACCGGCACGTTCCGGACCCGTAGCGCATGAGGGCGCGATGTACAAAGGTTCACCAACCTCCGAAGGCAGACACGGAGGAGGGGCGAGCCCATGTAGCAATTGTCCAGCAACGGCATTCACGCCCTCTTTGAAAAGCTTGTCTCTGTGATCCGGTTGAAGGGGCAAACTGTCTAGGAAGGAGATGTATGGCTGAATTTGCTCTTGGGCCTGGCGAAAGGCTTCGCTGGCCTGCGGGGCAGACGAAGGGTTGGCCATGACGGCTACAAAAAAAGGACGTCAAGGAGAGTGGATTGGAGTACAGTGGTGTGGATTGGGGCGAAGAGTGAAATCTCCAACATGGTGGGCCACTGGGGCGCGCAAAATGGCGCGAAGTAGCGCCGCCACCTGAGGCGAATAGTACTTTACGCGACTGAGGGCGCGAAGAGGACACGCCGATTTGTCATTTTCAGTACTCTCGTATAGTATTGCATGGCACATGAAACGTGCCCGAAAAGTGGGTACATATTTCAGCGTAAGCGATCACGTGGGGGCACATTTTTTAGTCCAGGAATAGGACCGTTTTGACTCAAAAATGCCCCTTGTACCCGCATGATGCCCCTTGCGAATGTTTGGCCGAAGGGGCGAAGGGGCTCTTCCACACACCAGTGCCGAGGGGGGACTTTATCACCATGTGCTCAGCTGCGTGTAGGCGGCACACACCGAGGGTGAGGTCCGGCACCGAAGGGTTGGTGTGGGTTACCTCCAGTAAGTAATGCACTTCCCCAATATACACGTGGTTATCATGTTGGTCCACCTCGGCACGCATGTCTCGCAGTATGGCCCGCTTGCCGTACTCATCAGTGGGAATCCACTGCTCGTTCCATGTCTTGTGTTTGAACACCACAGGCCTCCGTGTCTCGGGCTTCTCATGCACAACCTGCATGAGTGTGTATACCATAACTCAGGAGGGCGACACTATATAGGTCGTTTGGAGTCATGCTTGGGGGGAGGGGGGGTTGCCTTTTCCAGTGGCTGCGCTTCCGTCCTTGTGTTCCGGTGTACGATACATGGGTAGCCAGGAATGGTGTCCCCTCCCCTATCTTGCATTGGCAATACATGTTGTACTTGCGGGATAGGGCAACAACCTCGTTAATCATAATCAACAATCAGAATCAATCATTTTCGCCTGCAGATAAGAGTGAAATCGACTCATGTCCGTCAATTTCACAAACCGCATTTCCTTTGCTAGCGCGGTCGGGGCAGCGGGGCGCCAGCGCGCCAAGGCCGGGGCAGCGGGACGCCAGCGCGCAACAAGGTAGCAACGCGCAGAAGGGTATGCAGTAAATAGGCGGTTCACACGGTAGTAGGAAGTTGAATATATGCCCGGAACATGCTGCGTGAAGATGATGACCTATGACTTGCGCTACGATTCCAGCTAATTGGGAAGTAGAAGGCAACATGGTACAAGGGGGGCGGGGGTTCACTTGATTTCATGGGGGTTGAGCCCCCTTGTTTCACATTCGTCCTTCCATGCCGGCTGATGCTCCAGTGTGCGAGTTCCTTGACAATACTTATCCAGCGCCAACGCACAGTCCGTCCAGGTGGCTAGGGCGCCTGAGGTGCTTGCTTGCACAGCGGCGCCCATGCAGCCCGGTCCCGTGCCCTCAAACATATCCACCGCATCGTCTGCGCCAGCGTCCTCCCATTGTCCCACAAAGCTTGACTGCCACAGCGGGCGGGAGGTTAGGGAAATATAAGTCCAAGCATGCACGCAGAAACTCGAAGCGTGCCTCAAGTACGAACTGCCGCCCGTATGCCCGCTCCGTGTTTGTATTGCCACTGCCTCTAGCCACGCACTTCACGTCCCGCATCTGCACAGTGTGTGTGAGGGCGAAATGCGCGCGGGGGGGGGGGGGGGGGGGGGGTTGGGGGGGGGGGGGGGGGGGAACCTGTACGCTACATACATCTAGAGCTCCGAGTCGCGGTCAGTGATGCGCCTGGCCGCCTGCTGGGCTCTGCCTCGGCAGACCATATTGTGCATGTTCAGTTCCATCATTTCATCCGGCAAAAACTTGCTGCACATCTGAGCATAGGTCAGTAAGGATGTGAAGCCCTCCTACCGTTGCTTCTTGATGTACTCGTTGACACGTTGGCACTCCTCACTGTCAGCATGAGAGTCACACGCCTCGCAGTCCCTCAAGTAGTGGATGACCGCTTCTTGCAGCATATGCCACATGGCTGCTGGGTGTTGAGACTGTGCGCTGTCAAACATATCCCTGTAAGAATTGCCGCGCAAGTCACGTACTCAATAGACAACACCCCACTACAGCGGAGCTGGGCTGTGTTCATCATAGCAATAGCGGCGAGGGGCCCTCACCCAAGGACAAGCATTGCCACAGTCTCCGCGAAGTGCATGAGGTTTTCGCATGTCCAGTTGGCACACACTCCACCGCTTGTGCCGGCTGAGGGTAGCATCAGCCGGACTGGCATGCCAATGTCACAATGTCAATGTCCGACCAGCGCCATCCGCATGTCCATCTTCTTCATCTTGGGCCGCATATCCTGTGAGGGAATACACTATTGCCCTACATATTGCCTATTGCCATACATACTTGCCCGCACCCGAAGCCGCCCATGTATGATCAGCATCATCCAGAGTAGTAATACGATATCTGCAGACACATAACCCATGTACAGTTCTACTTTTTCTTGTCCCTGCCATATGTACTATGTAGCAGACAGTAGGAGCAGCCGGGCCACGATGCAACTCCACCACGCTTCAAAGCCTTGAAGCGTCCATGCATGTCAGCAAAGAAGGCCCCAATGTATATCCGTGGTCCATCATCCCACATTGTGCAGGTCAGTGTTATATGCCATCAGCAGCCAATCGCAGGCATGCATGTCCACTTCAGGTTGACAGTGGGTGCACACCCGATGTTGCAAGTCACGGTGCGCTCTGGATTTGTTGCCATCGCCGTCACTCAACTCATACACATCATGAACAGTCAGTGCGCCCTCCGCGCTCTGCCTTATGGCAATCGCCTTGAGTGTCTCCTCCACATTTATGTCAATGTGCTTTGGTGCAAAGGCCCCTGGGATGATGATCGACACCTTCTTGTTGCGCTTCTCCCCCCGATTTGATGATGGCATGTCTTGACAACTGTAGTAATAGGCCACACCGCACTACAGCATGTCAAAACCACCCAACTATAATTATACTCATATATCTCGCAGCATGTAACATCACTGGGGTACGAACCTAATGCCAGATATCCAGCAAGACTGTGCTTTGCTGTAGTGCAACTCCACCCCATCTCCACATAAATGATACACCCCGTTGTCTTTGTGAGAAAAAACTGCCCGTTGGTGGCAGCATCCATGGCCATGCAGGCTTCAGAGTGCCCAAACCCATTGATAGATTGGTCTCAGCATGTGCCTCGGCGCAGAGCCCATTCCTCGTCCCTAAAGAATCGCTTCACCACCCGCATCGTGTTTCGTGCAACAACAGTAACTCAATTATTAAGCTTCGCGCTGACAATATTGCCAATGAGTGGGGGCAAACGGAAGGAGGGGGGGGGCGCATCACCTCACAGACGTTGAAGTCGTAGAAAATCTTGTTGCGCGGTTGAGGCGTGGCGGGGCGCGGGTGGCGCAGTGACTCAGGTGTCCGGCGCGTTAAATTGCAGCGAGGGCAGTGGTCGTCGTAGCTCCAGTCACCATCCAGGGAGTGGCCGTACCGATGCTCGTCGAACGGGCCGCGGTGAACGATATACTTCTTTACGTCCGGGCCGTTCATTCACTGCTCCACCTGGTACCACGTTTTGGTAAGCTCTAACCCGTCCTTCGGTAGCATGTGTTTCCTAAGCAGCTTCGACAGCCTCTCGAACGCCACCGTCTTTATTTAGTGCTGTTTCAACTTCCACTCGCAGAGATTGAGCGCGGCCTCCATCAGGGTGGCGTCAGCACCGGTGTACATTTGACGGCGTCCACGACATGTTATCAGCGGTAGCGCGACATGGGGGTCAACAGTGCACGTAGCAGTACAACTCCCTAGCGGTGTAGCGCGATGCCGGTGAAAAAGGCATCAGTAATGAAAAACAAGCTTTCCAAAAAAACAAAGTGTCTCCGCTGATTATTTATCAGCCGTGGGACCGTGCACTGATATGCATGTCATCATCATACGGGTGCGGTACGACGTGGCAACGCTTGTGATGGTATCGAGGCGCCACCATTCCGGCCGTGGCGCGCTCCGCCGGCTCAGACCACGACCAGGCCAGGTAGTCGTGCAACATCGACGGCTCCGACTGCAGCAGTTGCGGCAGCAGGCGCAGGGCGGCGTGAGGCAGGCGGCCAGCCGCAGCGGGGTCGTCATGCCGGGAGGCCGGCTCCGTATATTACGTAGCACATGTATCATACTGGCTTACACTTACTTACGGTTGTACTGCTTAACACCGTGATGATGCCCTGGGAACCATTCTCACCGTGCATAACGCTTCACATCTATCTAACTTCGGTGAACATTACCATAATAAGGACATGCATAGTACATCATGTTTAATATCCGCCCCCCGGGCATTTTAATTGCAAATTCATGACCCCCATGTCGCGCTACCGTTGAAAGCATGTCGTGTCTGTTGCGAAGGGGGTGGAGGAAGTTGTGTTTGGACTAGTAGGCGCCACCCAGGGGGAGGGGGAGTCGACACGATAGATGCTCACCTCTTCCCGTCGTCGTACTTCCCTCGAGCGTCGCTGGTCCCGGTATTGAAGTCATGCCTCGCGCCAGCGTCGCCTTCACCGTCGTTGTCGCTGCGGTTGTCAACCGAGGGGTTGCCTTCCACAACCCCCGCGACAATGCCTTCGGCGTCGCTGTCGGCGTCCAAGAGTTAGCGTAGCTCATGTAGGTGCACATGCGCGCAATAAGCTTGTAAACGAATAACGCGCGCGTAACCGTCATCTTCAGCAAATCATCGTTTGCATGTTGCCAATGCGATATTCTTACCAATACCAAAACTATGGGGCAACAACGTGGCGAAGCACCCCCCGAAGGCACGGTCGGTAGGTGCGTAAGGGGCGCACCGCCGGTAGGTCGTCAATGGCGCCTTGAGGCAACATGTGAGTGAAATTGCTCAGCTGCTTCGTCGTCGTCGTCGTATAGCGGTCGTATCTCCGACTCAGTTAGCTCTTCCGAGTCGCCGTTGTCGTAAATCACCTTCATCACAAGCTCCCTATCCGCCGGGTTTGCGTCCTCGTTATCCCATCTCCAACTGGCGACCTAGATGTTTGGTGATACGACACACGGGTGGCTATCACATAGCGGCGGTGGGCCCATGGCAGGTGGAACGGGCAAGGCTCCGCATCAAGTATTGATACAAGATCAATACTTGGTGCACCAAGCAGATCGTGAACCGCACCACGAATCAATATTTAGGCCAGGAATTTACTGGTGCATTGGTATCTAGGTGGTGGTATTTACTGGTGCATTGGTATTTAGGCGATGGAATTTATTGGTGCACCGATATTCAGGTGGTGGAATTTACTAATGCACCGATATTTAGGTGGTAGAATTTACTGGTGCACCGATGTTTATATTTCGATTTAATCATCGATACACTAATATTTAGCCGCATAATTGAATCTACGACTGGTGCACCATTACTCAACCGGTAATCAACCACCGTGGGATACATGTAGCATCGACGGTTCATCAGGTCGTGACGATGAGTCACTGCAACGATGTCACGGTCCCCATTGAACAAATGTGGGATCTTGGCTCTCCGATCTAATCGACGGCAGTACAATAGACGGTGTAAGGATCGGACGGTATAGATAGATAACAATGACGGGATCATGGCGTCATGATCCCATGGCATGAGGACGGTGGGTGGGCGACAGCACGGCGGGGTGGCGGCAGGAACCCTAGGCGTGGCCGGGATTTTCTACTACCTCGTACCGAAACTGCACACGGCAATAGGGACAGCAAGTTCGAATATGTTTGAACCAACTCATCGTCCGAGTAGCGACTAGCGAGTACATGTAGTCTTGCTTGGTACCGAAACTGACGATTCAAACGATATGGGCAAGAGGCGCGGCCGCCCGCGGGCACCACTTCCTCCTGCACATGATCCCACATTGGACCCCGAAGGCAGCCCATCTGGACCCAAGCGCACACCCGCCCACTAGTTTCGCCGACCTGTACAAGGGTTGCGAGGAGTACAAAAGTGGAGAAGATCCTTGGCTAGTTTACATGCAAGGGCGTGGAGCATTACATCGTGCGCTTGGGATGGCCTCGACGAGAAGGCCGATACTACGGAGGCCGATACTAGCGAAGCTTGCTGTCGTCGTTACCTGGAGGACGACGACAGCAATACCAAGATCGAGGAGTTTCTCGAGGCCAGACAGGCCCTCAGCTTCGCTCGCCCCAGTACCAAGCAGCTGAGCATCAGGGGTGGTCAGGGGGCCCGAGGAACTGGCAGCCTCCCGCAGGAGGGCAATGCCGGTGACGAAGGGGCTAACACCCAGGAGATGGTGATTGTCGGCGACACACAGAACCCCACGCCCGCCGCTGGTGAGATGCACCGCGCCCCCCCCTCCACTGACAATCCACCTTGCCTCCCTTTTACCCTTTCCTAGCTAAGGATGCAGATCTGCTTGCCATCTGCGGAGGGAATGCCTTATCGTGTAGTGCCAGTGCAGCCCCGCGTGGATAACCTTCTCATAAGAACGTTGAGTAGTATATGCTGCGCCATTACTCCATGTCCCCCATTTTCATCGAAACCGATAAGGACACATCATGCATGCCCACACACATTTCCGCTGCCACTTCTTGCGGGAGATTAAGGACTTGCAAAAGGAAGGACTTTATGTCTCCTTCGCTGCGAACATCTGGGGTGAAAACGACATTTCCATATACATGCCATCATGGCCTATTGAATTACACCTGACTTATAATTGAAAGAATTGCTGCTCCTTGCGAAGCCATTCGATCAAGTTAGGCCCTCTTTCAATCATTCCTAATTAGTTGCGGTACTGTCAGGTAACCCCGCGTAGTGCTATCCAGTGATGTAGGTAGGGTGCGCTTATTGTGCCGATGATGTTGTATAACCCCGCATATTTATATCCGGCGATGTAGGTAGGGTGCGCTTAATGTGCAGATGCTGCCATATAACCCCGCATACTGATATCCAATGATGTAGGTAGGGTGCGCTTAATTTGCATGTGTTGCTTTAGCCTTTGGTTGCTACAAGTCTGGACCTAAGGCAATTCGCCGCAATGATGTTGGTGCATGTGATGTTTGATTTTCCGCTTTATGTTTGTTCAATGACTGAGTGACACATTGTATGGTTTCGCCATGCGGGAAAACTTTGATTTTGTTGGGCTGACCGTAGGACGAAGGCGTACAAGTACCTCCGAGGCGCTTACAAAGAGGACTTCGCGCCACCGCTGGAACTGGCGGAAGGAGCTCCCGCTGCACCTATCAGCAAGGGCATCGCCTTCAATGCGGCGCCCATCAAGAAGGCCAAGCTGCCAGGTGTCGCTGGGGTGATATTGCTGATGCGCACAGTCGAGCAGCATGACGATAACGACCCTCCCGCTCAGTCCCCTGCCGAGGCACTTGCAGTGCAGATGAAGGAGGTGGAGGATGATCTCAAACTCACCCTGGTGCGCGTATGATGTTCTGGTGGTAATGAAGTAGTGATGCTCATGCGCCATATTAATGCGCTACCATTTGTGTGCCATCAATGATGCTGACGTAACTAATATTGGGTGCAGGTGAGTCCCATCAACGATGATGGAACAAACTTTGATCTGTTGGCCTGGTGGAAGGCAAAGCAATCAATCTTTCCTCGCCTGCGCAAGATGGCGCGCTTGTACCATGCGTTCCCTGCAACGTCGGCTGGTGTGGAGCGCCTCTTCTCTGCCGCCGGGAGAATGCACAACCACTTCAAGAAGTCCACCTCCGACACGACACTGGAGCATTCGCTCCTTGTGTACAAGAACCTAGAGTAGATGTGCTTACATGTCGGTGGTGTTGATATTGCAGCCAATCATCCATGTACCCACATCGGATCACGCGAAATTGCATTATGGCATGATAGACCGCAGCCATCAGCAACAACCAGCACATGCCAGCCATGCCAGCAGCAGCCATTCACTCATTATGCATATAAATGGTTTTGCGTCACCCAGCAGCGATGCGTACATGTTTTTTGCCCAATGATCCCTAACAACATGGAGAGGGTTTAACTCTGTCCTGGAGAGGCGCATAATCCAGCGAAGCGTCGATTTTTCGGCGGTGAGCTGTATTGCCGTACGGGTACCCGTATAGTGCAGCGGATCGGGCCTATATGTGCATGTCGCTTATATACTGTCATGTACTACTAAGTACTACAATCCACCCACCCACCCACCCGCCCGCCCACGGTCCTTAATTACACAGTCGTCCGATTACGATCTCACGGTTGGGAGGTACTGGCATTGGGACTCGCTACTCGCTGCTAGTAATGTGAAAAAACTCTGGTAGCGACTACAAAGCGCTGGCAATGCGAACGCTCGCTGCTGGTAATGGTACTCGCTACTCGCTGCTGGTACTGCTGGTACTGCTGGTATTGGTATTGGTACTCGCTACTGGCTGCTGGTAATGGAAAAAAACTATGGTACTTCAAAGCGTTGGCAATGCAAATGCTCGCTGCTGGTACACCAAAGCGCTGGCAATGCAATTCATGGAACTGTATGTAGGCCAGTGATATAGAACCCGTTCTTTTAATTTTTTTTGAAAAATCGACGCATCGCTGATTCAACTGTCAAGTTCCTTCATATAATACTGAGCAGTGTGGGCTCGTTGAATCGTTTCGGGGAGACGAGAGCGGCGGAGAGGGCGGCGGGGGCGATGGCGGCGGCGACAGTATCGATGCATCACCCGGCTCGCCCCGCGTTTCGGTGTGGCCGGGTCCGGACGGAGCAGAGGCATGACGGACGTACGGTGCAGCAGCTACCGCAGGGGCGTCATCACCACCGGCTGCAACAGTCGCAGCGGTGTCCGGAGGCGGCTTGGCGCACGCCTCCGTCCATATGTGCTTGTCGTAGAAGTGAGTCGTCGAGAATGTCTTCGACACACGCGCGGCAACACATTCTCTTGGTCACCAGGTCACCTCTTCCTTAATCCCCTTGCCCTCAGGAATATGGCGCTTGGAGTTGTGACGCCCCATGGCACACCACTACTCGGCGCCGGCGGCTCGTAGCGGCGCGGGGGTTGGTAGGGGCTAGACACTTGCGCGCCGGCGGCTATTGCAAATGGGATAGTGTCGCGGTACCGTTTGGCCTTTGCGTCGTCACGGAGCTTGTGAGGCGTTAAGTACAGTGTGTCGAAAGTCCCAACGATTACGGGTAGCCGCGCGAGGCGCGATGTGGGTCCAATGTACTATGAGGATGGCACAACATGCTGCTTGTAGCATATTACGGAACGCGGGCGAGCCGGGCACGTCATTGCGACTGCCGAGCCTAGCAGAAAAGTGGCGATTACACGGCATGTACGGCGATTACACGCCCATTCCGTGGGAAAATCGCGATTACGGGCCATCACGGTTAGACCCTCCAGTGCCCCCACTCGCGGACCGCTATGTCCACAGCAGCTCCCCGCACTGTTGCCCCTTTCTGCGGCTCTAAGATGCCGGCGGCCTCTTGGGACGAGTTCGTTATAAATCAAGATGACAGCCATTTGGAATGTTCCCTTTTAAATGACTTCATAATTCTTCTCATAATGTTGTCGCCGAGAGCACTCGCTCCGGCTATGCCTATGCATGGCGCCGTTTCCTTCAGTGGTGCGCCTCGAGTGGGACCCCTCTCGATTCCTAGGAACCCTCTGCCGGTCTATGATGAGACGGTGACTCTTTATTTGCAGTTCATTGCTAGTTCAACTAAGTCTTACTCGGTTGTAAAACGGCTTCCGCTGCGGTTGCTTTTTACCAACGTGCCAATCTTTACAACCACCTTCCTATTCTCTCCCCGTGCGCTACGGTTCGAGGCGGCTAAACGCTCCTATCGGTCTCAAAGTTTCTAACCGAAAATTTCTTTGTGCAGAATGTCCTAGCGTTTGCCTATGCATATGCGCTGGAAAGTGATGCTTACTGCCCCTTTGTGGTTGCATTTCTTTGCGTCCTCGGTTTCGGCGCAATGTGCTGCCGGTTCAACTGCGCGTCGAGCCTCGGAAACATCTATGTCGTTTTCGCCCCGGGCAATAAATTTGCGACGATTACGTTCGCAAAAAGAAAGGCGGCTCAGTACCGTCAAGGGACACCGGTTGTGATTTCTGAGATTTCCGGCTCTATTTGCCTGTTTGGCTGATGCGCGGCGGCTGATGAATTTGAATCGGCCTACAGGTAGGCAAGCATATACTCGTCCTATCTTTCAACGCTAGCTTTGTGTCCGGTCATCTCCGGATGATACGGCTCGCAATGGCAAAACTATAGCACTTGCCCACTACAACACTCGGTACGTGTCTCAGTGGATGGGCACTACTATGGGCGTTGCCGCTAAGGAGTCGTTCCTAGCTACTCAGGGATCTCACTATTGCCAACATAGTGGCGGCGCTACTGCCGCAGCTAATACCGGGATTGCCCGGAAAGACTGAGGACGGTCAACATATGGATTCAAGTAGTGTTTCGTGCCAAGTCACGCATATGAAGAATAGTGTGGAGAAACTGATGCTTGTGTCACGCGCAATCATGCATTTCTCGTGTTCCAACGTTGTCGTGGACGTGCGCTCGGACGTTTTAGAAACACTGACTGCACATGTGCCTTGCGAGGCTCCCGCGCCGGTATCTTAACAGGACGAGCAGTATGGAGTTCCTGAGGTGGATGGCCGCCCAAAGAATATTTACTTGGTATGTTCCCGAGCAGGTTGAGGAGGATTAGTCCTGATTTTAGCTAAGCTCGATGAATTAGCAGTGTGAATTGTAGTTATTTGTTAAGTTCTCTGTTTCTTGCGGATGAACTTCCGCACTGAACCCCCGGAATTATGTTCGGACCGAACTGCTTCGAAAATCGCCCGAACTAAGGATTCTCCGAACTACTCCGTAACTTACCACATATCACCTCATCGAGTTACCGCAATAAGGTCCGTACCAGGGTTGCGCTGAAGTACCTCCTAGAGGTATTCAGTTCAGGCTGCATTGAACTGGACTGAATTCAGCTGAACATACCCCAGCCTGAATTTAGGCCCTGAGTTCAGACCCTGAACTCAGCCTGCATTATGTTCAGTTCAGGGATGCAGGTATTCAGACTGAATTCATGCCTGAAGTCCCCCCCCCCCCCCCCCCCCCCCCCGCACAGCGGCAATTTTTGTGCGGTTGAACAGATTTTTACATGTGTGACACCCACGGGACCGCCGGTATACGACACGGACTAGATAGGCGCGGTAGGGAACACGGACGAGTCACCAGCGCTACGCATGGCGGTTAGCAGGGGGGCGGGCGGCGGCACGACCGCGGGATGATGCCGCCGCCGCGCTGCTGGCGGTCGTCTGCCGAGCCTCTCCCGATGACATCGGAACGCCGCCCTCGCCGGCGTTCAATACTGCAGGCTCCGCGGCTGGCTCCGCAACATCCACACTCGTTGGTATCGTGAGGGAAGAGTGTATGGTTTGGCGAGGCGAAAGTGGTGTGGCAGTGTCTGATGTGCGTTGCGGAACTCCTTCAAGCACCGTGGCGTCCGGCAGCCGCCAGCAGGGAAGCGAGGTCAATATAGCTAGCGCTAAGGATAACATATAGTCGCTACCAAACCCGTATTAATACCATATTATGATACGAATTCAAATCGTTTTCCACCGTCCGTGCATATATTGCAAATGATCGCGTCAATACTACTTAATCTGCCGATAGGTCGCCATCCAATACTATCCGCCACACGTTTGGGCCATATATACGGCTACGCCACGTAGGACACAATAATGGGCGGCAGGGAACAATGTCTCTACGGATTCGGAGTATTCACAGTTAGTCCGTCCTACAGCCGGGCTCCACACTTAAAACTCGTATTTCTAAAGGGACTCAGGTAAGGGGGTATTCATGCCATATCCGGGAGGTATTCAAGCTGAATTCAACTGAAATTGGGACTCAGGCTGAAGTATCCTGAACTGCAGGCTCTTGAGCGCAACCCGGATCCATACACGGAGATAAAGTGTTCTACGGTGAGAAACTTGCCGCGCACGCCGCCCATAACCCTTCCAGATAAAGTACACCAATTGGTGCACTGGCCGCCCTCTAGTTGTCCAGCATGCCGCACTTCCACACTCCGACATCCAATGAAACATAAACCCTGCATACTGTCATTCAACTTGATATGGAGTCGCCGCCCATCACGTCTCATGAACGCGGCGACGAGGTGGTCATGGAGATATCGAATAACGACACCAAAGTGTTACCTGCAACATGTTGCCACTGCATGTTACCCATCGCATCAGCCAGTTCTACGCAGATTCAGACCGTAGTTCGGTGGCGATTCGGTGGTAGTTCGGACCGAACTCAGTTCTGTTCGGGCAGTTCGGACAGTTCAGTTGTTCGGTTCAGTCCGAATTGCGGGCCAGTTCGGTCCGAACTGTATTCGGCCAATGTGAGTTCGGCACAACCCTGGTGCTGCATTTAAAAAAAACCCTGGTACGTACCGGTGTGAATTACAAAAAGGACAGTTCCCCAGAATTAGAAAATCAACACAGCAAGCCGCCTAAAAGCGGCCCGCATCCCGCATAAGGCGGGATGGATGAGTGATGCGCGCACGGTTCAGAGTCCGGGCCACGCGAGCACGTGTGTGTGTGGGTGATCCTCGGACGTGCTGTGCAGCTTCAGCAACGGGATGGCAGACGAATCTGCGCCGTCTGATGAGGCAGCAAGCGCGCTCTCGAGCGGCCACCAAGCTCAGGACTCCGAGGAAATCTCTGGCGAGCAAGGCCTCAACACACCGGTTCGCGTAGGTACTCGTTTCTGAAGACCGTAAACGGGTCTCAAATCCGAGATGTGTAGCTGGCAACGCTTTTTGGCGACGTGGCACGCGCTACGTGCGTAATATTAGCACGTGACCGCTTGCTCTCCTCCCTCATCATCCCGCCGCCAGCCCCATCCCTGCCCGCGACACACAAGACGAGGCACCTGAACGCCACCATATGCCTACGTTAGCGCGCTGCTACCGCGGTATGCGCGTGATGGTGCCGGCCGGTGTGTTCGATTGGCATCGGTGGGGCGGGATGGGTTGGCGAGACGGGTGGTCACGTGGGCTCCGAGCTTTGATCAAATGACGTTATATTTGACTGTATCAACCGGATACTAATCACTATTCGCACTCGTTTCGGTAGCTGCAGCTCAGGATTGTGACCCCGCTGTACACAGCTTAACCCCGGGAGGATTTCATTTAGCGAGTACCCGGGGAACCGGTGTGAAGGCCTGTTATGTACTCTACACTGCTGTACTTTGTACTGCGGGAGCCGACGAAGGAGCGAAGAACTGCTGGCGACTGAGGCGGACGAGAACGAGTACAAGCCAAGCGAAGTACGAGTATGAGCATTGCGAGTGCGAGTACAAGTGAAGGCGAAGTACTGGGACGAGGACGACGAGGCGACAGTACGAGCGACTATAAGGCGACTACTAGTGCAGGACAGTATTACGAGATTTCTGATTGCCTTTTATTTTGGTGATTTCCGATATCGCCTTCTGCTGCTAGCTCATGTAATTATTATTACGAGTACCCACATGGGGTGTGTGAGGGGATGCGCTTATGGTGGCGAGAGTCTGTGCTACTCCGAGGCTGTGAGGGTGAGTATTGTCTGATTACAGTTCCGGCAGGGCGCCGTGCTGATATATCAGCTGGCGCCGGTTGGCCGACGCGCCTACGCGCCTGGCGCTACGCGCCTTAATGTGTGCTACTGTTGATTAGGGTTAGTGAGGGTATAGGATATATCCTCACATTCCACCCCGCTCTGATGAATCTGAGACAACATATTCACGGTGGAAACCTTTGCGGGTGGCTCGCCTTAGCAGCAAGGTATGCTGGTGAGGTCGAGATATGTTTGTATCGTTCTGACAGCATATAATGCTGCATCAACGGTGAATACCGCATCGTTTCATAGGGCATCCAGTCATCTCCAGTTGCTGGAAAATTATGGAACCTTACTTTGAACAGCAAGGCTTTGCCCTTCGCATATAGTCGTGGGTACAGTGCCAATTTACAGTCAGTGATGTCCGCAATGATTGGGTCATCAGTTCTGCGCGTCTGTCTGCCCATCAAGGCATCAGGAATGTCTGTTTGCGCAGATATAGTATCCCAGGGTCTCAGCTTTGAGACATAAAACACTGGGTGGCACTCGAGCTCAGGTGGTAATTGTATTCTGTAGGCCTGAGGGTTCACCTGTTCGATGACCTCATATGGTCCTACATATCGTTGTTTGAGCTTAGGACACTTCTGTCCTCTTATGATCATATCGTCAGTTTTTTATCATTATTTTGTCACCGATCTGAAAAGTCATCGGTTGTTTATTGTTTTTGTTATGGTAATGCCTTTGGTATTCTTTGGCAATTATGATATTTTCATGCACCAAATTGTGTATATCTTGGATTTTTGACAGAATGTCTATTGTAGTTTCTCTCACTCCAGTTTTGGGATTTACAATATCGATTGGCAACCGAGGATGGAAGCCATATATTGTCTGGAATGGAGTAAATTTTGTGGTTGAGGATTCTGTGTTATTGTAATTGAACTCAGCAAGGGAAAGGTAATTGACCCAATCCTGTTGGTTATTGTAGCAGAATGCTCGCAGCAACTGCTCAATTATCTTATTCAATATTTCAGTCTGACCAACAGTCTGCGGATGGTAAGCAGTACTGAGGTTTTAAAGTTGTGCCAAGCTGTTTGAACAGTTCTTGGAAGTATGATGATGTATATTTGACATCTCTGTCTCATATCATACAGGTACTGAGACCATGGAGTTTGTATATATTTTTGATTGTACAGTTGTGCCAGTTCAGGGAGCCGAGATAGTTTTCCTGGCAATGGCACAAAATGTGCCTGCTTTGTGAACAAATCCACAAAAGTGGCAATACAGTCATAACCATCCACTGATGGCAAATTTGTGATAAATTCAAGACTGAAATATTCTCATGGTACAATTGGTGTTGGCAGTGGCTGTAAAGCCGCTGATGGGGCCTGCGTATGCTGTTTTGTCAGCTTGGAGACTTTACAGTTTCTGAATATATGATTTTTATGTTTTGGTGCATGTGCGGCCAGCAAAAAATTCTTTTCATCAGGTTCTCAGTCCTGAGTATACCGTTATGGCCAGCCGTCTTAATATCGTGATGTTCTTTGATGATGCACTTTTTGAGTTCATCATTCATCATCATGGCTCAGATCAATATGGTAATTATGGTGTTCTTTGATGATATGGTTCAGATCAGTATGGTAATTATGGTGTTCTTTGATGATATGGTTCAGATCAGTATGGTAATTATGGTGTTCTTTGATGATGCTCTTTTTTGAGTTCATCATCAGCAGGAATATATAGTATCATATACAGTTCAGTATGGTAATCATATCGTACTCCAGGAGATAGTTTCTCCTTGTTCAGTTTTGGATCTGCATATATTTTAGTTTGATATGGTTGAGTAATTGTTTGTCCAACTGCACTGAGACAGTGGCAAGATTGAGCCATTCAGTGATGTGCTCCAGATCCTTCTCAAAGGTCTGCATATAGTATGCATCTAACGATGCCTTCAGATATGTTAGATCTGGTAATATGTTGAGTGCATCTGCCATATTTTGAGATCCCTTTTTATGTACAATATTAATATTGTTCATATATGGTGATATAATTTGGGACCAGCCAGCATGTTCTCTGCTGAGCTTTTCCTGGGTTGGCAGATGTCGGAGGGTTGTATGGTCAGTGTCTACGGTAAAATGTTTGCATCTCTCCAGGTAGTGTCGCCAATGTTGTAAGGCAATCACTACACCCAGAAATTCAGTATCGTAAGTGGAGTAGCGCAGTTGCGCCCCCCTCAGGACCTTTGCCAAGTAAGCGACAGGACGCAGCTGTCCGTCTTTAGGGTCTCTGCATAATCACTGTTCAATATGGTCAATATGGTCAATATGGTTCAGGTACAAATGATAATATGTATGCGAAGTCTCGCAAGTACCTGTTCAATATGGTTAATATGTTGCTTCAATATGGTTCAATACGATTAATATGGTTCAATATGG
>VCJN01001993.1:0-50266 GCA_006384855.1 Tetraselmis striata
AAGTTCCTGATGGCCGGGCGCGGCGGGCTCAACCTGACCCATAGCGAACCGGCGGACGCTTTTCTCTCGCGCTACCGCAAGGCAGAGCCGCGGCTCAGGGCCGCCTTCGAGGCCTTTCCGCCGGAGGCGCTCAGGGCCTGGTGCGCGGACCTCGGCATCGAGACATTCGTCGGGTCGAGCGGGCGCGTGTTCCCGCGCCAGATGAAGGCCTCGCCGCTTCTGCGTGCCTTGCTGGCGCGGCTTGCCGCAAACAGCGTCTCGATCCGCACCCGCTGGCGCTGGACCGGCTTCGGCACGCAAGGCGAGTTGCTGTTCGACACGCCCGAGGGCGCGCGGAGTTTTCCCGCGCCGGACGCCGTGCTGCTTGCCACCGGCGGCGCGAGCTGGCCGCGGCTTGGCAGCGACGGCCTGTGGACCGGCGCCACCGATGCCATCGGAATCGGCTGCACGCCCTTCGCCCCGTCCAATTGCGGCGTGCGCATCGACTGGTCGGCGCATTTCGCCGCGCGGTTCCAGGGGGTTCCGCTGAAGCGGATCGCGCTGAGCATCGGGGACCGCACGGTGCGCGGCGAAGCCATGATCACCGAAAGCGGACTGGAGGGCGGCGGCATCTATGCCCTCAGCCCGGACATCCGCCGGGCGCTGGAAACGCAACACGCTCCCGTCCTTACCCTCGACCTGCGCCCAGACCTCGATGCCGGGCCCCTTGCGGCAAGGCTTGCCCGACCGCGCGGCAAGAACTCACTCTCCAACCACCTGCGAAAAAGCACCGGTCTTGCGCCCGCGGCCGTGGCGCTGCTTCAGGAAGCCGGCAAACGGCCCGACAATGCGGAAGCGCTCGCCGCGCGGATCAAGGCCCTGCCGCTTCCCGTCGCGGGGCTTGCCGGGCTGGAACGGGCGATCTCCTCCGCCGGTGGCATTTCGTGGGAGAGCATCGACGACAGCTACATGCTCACGGACCGCCCCGGCGTCTTCGTCGCCGGCGAGATGATCGACTGGGACGCGCCGACCGGCGGCTATCTGCTCCAGGCCTGTTTCGCGACAGGCCTTGCAGCCGCGCACGCCATCGATGCGCGACTGGCGGGCGCCAAGACCATCACGTGAACCACCGCATGTCCCTGCCCCTGCGCTCCGGTCTCGCGACAGGGCAAGGCCCCACGGCTTGAAACCCCACTTTGTCGCCTGAGAAAAAGACCGCGGCGTTCCTTTGACCGACGAACAGAGACCTTTCGTCAAAAAATAGACCTGCAAATTGATCGAACTTTTACCTTCTCGGACTACACTGTTTCCGTAGTGTTATTTTTGAGAATGCTCGGTTGCGTTTATCGGGGTTTGGTCTCTTGATTATTGGCAATCCACCACCCAGGCTCGTGCCTCTGGCAAAGAACGTCCTGGCCGCGTCCGAGCCGATGTCCCGCTCGCAGGGGCCGGACGCGCCATCCCTTGCCCGGTTGTTCCGGCTTCTCGAGCGGCTGCACCCAGTCGAATGCATCTTCATAACCCTGCTGGAGCCGCTGGACGGGCGGAGGTTTTATTCCAATGACCGGTGCGGGAAGCTGCGCGATGCCTCCCGGGACGTGGCAAACGCCATCCTGAAGAGCGCGGACCCGCTGATCCTGCAAGCGAACGGGCCGTCGGCTGCGGCGAACCGCCAGGCCGTCGATCCGGGCGCCCTCGGCCTTGAGTTTCTCGCCGGTGTCGCGCTTCGCGACGCGACCGGCAAGGCCATCGGCACCCTGTGCCTTGCAAACCGCACGCCCGTGAGCGCCAGCGAAATCGACCGCCAGGCCCTTGAGGATGCCGCCCATCTGGCCGTCCGCGAGATCCAGCACGACGGTGCCGAGCAAACCGCGCGCGATGCCTGGAAGGTGATGGTGGAAGCGATCGAGACGCTTCCCGACGGCTTCGTGCTTTTCGACAAACACGACCGGTTGACAATCTGCAACGAGCAATATCGCGAGACCTATCCGGAATCGGCCCACGTCATCCAGCCGGGGCGCAGCTTCGAGGAGATCATTCGCGAAGGCGTGCGCTGCAAGCAATATGCGGAAGCGATCGGACGGGAAGATGCCTGGATCGCGGAGCGCCTGGCGGCCCATGCGAATCCGACCGGGCCGGTGGAACAGCTCCTGCCGGACGGACGTTGGGTCCGGGTGCTGGAAAAGCGCTTGCCGAATGGCGGCACGGTGGGGTTCCGGGTCGACATCACCGAACTGAAAATGCGGCAGGCGGAGCTTTACGAACTGGCGCATCGCGATGAGCTGACCGGGACGATGTCGCGGCGCGCGATCCTGTCCGCGGCGCGCGATTGCGGCATTCGGGCACGCGCGCGCAGCGAACCTCTTTGCCTGATGATCCTCGACGTCGACAAGTTCAAGAAGGTCAATGACGATCTGGGACATTTCGCCGGCGACGAGGTGTTGAAGGAATTTTGCCGCCGCATTGAATCGCAACTGCGCGACACAGATTACCTCGGGCGTCTCGGCGGCGAGGAATTCCTTGTGATCCTTCCAAATACCTCGTCGAGCGAGAGCGTCGAGCGCGCAGAACGCATGCGGACCCTGCTGAGCGCAACGCCGATTCCCCTTGAGGACAAGGACATCGCGCTGACGATGTCGCTTGGCGTCACCGACTATCGCGACGACGATACCATGGACGAGGCCTTCGCCCGGGCGGATCGCCTGCTGTACCGGTCCAAGGACATGGGCCGCGATCGCACGACCGCCGAGTTTCTAAACGCCCCCTCCCGACCCGCCGGGCGATAACCCGTCGCCTCCGCTCCGGCACGACGCATGCCGGCCCAAACAGATAAAGGGCCGGTGCGCCCGGCCCTTTATCGGCAGTCCTGTCAATGCCGCCGGATCAGCGGCAGAACTTGTAGCGTCCCGAATAGGTCAGGAAATAGCCGGTGTCCGGGTTGAAGCTGCGATATTTCGACGAACAATAGCGATACCACGCGGGCGACCAGGGCGCCGGGCGGCCGTAGTAGACCGGCGCGGGCACATATTCCGGCGCCGGCTGGACGTAACGCGGCTGGGAGAGCGCCGATCCGATCACCGCGCCGGCCACGAAGCCGCCGGCCGCGGCCCAGCCGTTTTGATGGTGCCACTTCTTCGCCTCGGCATCGGTGGAGCCGGTCGCGAGCATGGCGCCGGCGGTCAGGGCAATGGCAAACCCGGTGGTTGCGATCTTCTTCATCATGACTTGATTCCCTCTGTCTGAGCTTCTGTTTGAACATCCCTGCGGCTCTGTCGTCCGCCTATGACCTCAAGCTAGACGAGGTTCGCGAATGCCGATGTGACGGCGATCACGCTTCGCCGTGTTGGGCGACCGGCCGGGATCGGGCGGGATTTGGCGAAATTCGTCGGGATCCGGGAACCGGCAGGCCGGCGGCCGGATTGACATGAAACATGAATCATGCGTCATATATTGCAAGACGCCGCGACACGCACATGCCACGCGCCGACCGGACGTCGAACGGGAGGAAAGACCATGAGACATTTGTATGCCGCCGCGCTCGTCGCGGCCGGGCTTGCGGGTGCGCCGGCCATGGCCGACGACATCAAGATCGCGCATGTCTACGGCAAGACGGGCGCGCTGGAGGCCTATGCGAAGCAGTCGCACACAGGCTTCATGATGGGGCTGGAATATGCCACCGACGGCACGATGGAGATCGACGGCCGCAAGATCGTCGTGATCGAAAAGGACACGCAGCTCAAGCCGGACATCGCCCGCGCAGCACTCGCCGAGGCCTATGGTGACGACGAGGTGGATATCGCCGTCGGTCCCGTATCCTCGGGCGTTGCGCTTGCCATGCTTCCGGTTGCCGAGGAATACGGCAAGCTTCTCATCGTCGAGCCGGCGGTCGCCGACAGCATCACCGGCGAGAACTGGAACCGCTACATCTTCCGCACGGCGCGCAACTCCTCGCAGGACGCGATTGCCAATGCGGTGGCGCTCGGCCAGGAGGGCGTCACCATCGCGACGCTGGCGCAGGACTATGCCTTCGGCCGCGACGGCGTCGCCGCCTTCAAGGAAGCGCTCGCCGGCACCGGCGCGACGCTCGCCTTCGAGGAATATGCGCCGACCGACACCCAGGACTTCACCGCAAGCGCCCAGCGCATCTTCGAGGCCATGAAGGGCGTCGAGGGCCGCAAGTTCCTCTTCATCATCTGGGCGGGCGGCAACAACCCCATCGGCAAGATCAAGGCGATGGAGCCGGAGCGGCTCGGTATCGAGATCGCCACCGGCGGCAACATCCTTGCGGCGATGAAGGCCTACAAGGCCCTGCCCGGCATGGAAGGCGCCACCTATTACTACCACGAGATCCCGAAGAACCCGGCAAACGACTGGCTGGTTTCCGAACACGAGAAACGCTTCCAGTCGCCGCCGGACTTCTTCACCGCCGGCGGCATGACGGCGGCGATCGCCGTGGTCGAGGGCATCCGCAAGGCCGGCTCCACGGACACGGAAGAGCTGATCGCGGCGATGGAAGGCATGTCCTTCGAAACGCCCAAGGGCACGATGATCTTCCGCCCCGAGGATCACCAGGCGCTGCAGTCGATGTACCACTTCAAGATCCGGGTCGAACCGGACGTGGAATGGGGCATTCCCGAGCTCGTTCGCGAGCTGAAGATCGAGGACATGTCGATCCCTGTGCGCAACGGACGCTGACAACAGCGCCCCGGAGACGGCGCCCGCGCCGTCTCCCCGTCCCTTTTCGCACGCAAGACGCCGGCCACGCCGCCGTTCGTCGCCCCCTTTCGGAGATGCCGCCGTGACGCGCGACCATCCTGCCGGCCGGCCGACGGCTGTCGAACCGCCGGTGCTCGAAACCCAAGACCTGACCATCCGTTTCGGCGGCCATGTCGCTGTCGACCGCGTGAGCTGCGCCTTCAGGCGCGGCACGCTGACCGCCATCGTCGGGCCGAACGGTGCGGGCAAGACCACCTATTTCAACCTGATCTCCGGACAGCTGAAGGCAAGCGAGGGGTCTGTCCGCCTCAATGGCGAGACGATTACGCGGCTCGGCGTCGCGGAGCGCTGCCGGCGCGGCATCGGACGCGCCTTTCAGCTCACCAACCTGTTTCCAAGCCTCACCGTGCGCGAAAACGTCCGCCTCGTCGTGCAGGCCCGCGCCAATCGCGGCTTCGACCTCATCTCGCGCGCCGACAGCCACATCGAGCTGACCGAACGCGCCGATCACGTGCTGGCCGAGGTCAACCTCCTGCAGAAACGCGACCTTCCGGTCTCCGCGCTTCCGCATGGCGACCAGCGCAAGCTGGAGGTGGCGCTGATGATCGCGCTCGGACCCCAGGTGCTGATGTTCGACGAGCCGACGGCTGGCATGAGCGTCGACGAGGTGCCGATCATTCTCGACCTGATCCGCGACCTCAAGCGCGATCATGACCGAACCATTCTGCTGGTGGAGCACAAGATGGACGTGATCCGCTCGCTCGCCGACCGGATCATCGTGCTGCACAACGGCGAACTGGTCGCCGACGGCGAGCCGGGCGAGGTGATGCGCTCGGCCATCGTGCAGGAGGCCTATCTCGGCAAGGCGCCGGAACCGGCGGAGGAAATCGCCCATGACTGAGGCGCTGCTGACGCTCTCGGGCGTCCACACCCACATCGGTCCCTATCACATCCTGCAAGGCGTCGACCTTGTCGTCCCGCGCGGCGGGGTGAGCGTGCTTCTGGGACGCAACGGTGCGGGCAAGTCCACCACCTTGCGCACCATCATGGGGCTTCTCAAGCCCAGCGCCGGCGAGATCCGCTTCGACGGCAACTCCATCGGCGGCACGCCGACGCCGGCGATCTCGCGCTCAGGCATTGCCTATGTGCCAGAGAACATGGGGATCTTCTCCGACCTCACCGTCGGCGAGAACATGCAGCTTGCGGCAACCCAAGGGCCCTTCGACCCGACCCGGCTTTCCTGGATCAAGGAGCTGTTCCCGCCGATCGCGACCTTCTGGGACAAGGCGGCCGGGACGCTTTCCGGTGGTCAGAAGCAGATGCTCGCGGTTGCGCGCGCCATCATCGAGCCGCGCCGGCTGATCCTGATCGACGAGCCGAGCAAGGGTCTTGCCCCGGCCATCATCTCCGCGATGACCCGCGCGCTCGGAGAACTCAAGGAGACGGACACGACGATCCTGCTCGTTGAACAGAATTTCGCCATGGCCTCCGCGCTCGGCGACACGGTGTCGGTGATGGACGACGGCCGCGTCGTGCATGCCGGCGCGATGGCCGAGCTTGCCGGCGATGCCGGAATGCAGGAGCGGCTTATGGGACTGAGCCTGGAGGTACACCAATGAGCGAGACCGCGATCCGACCCAAGCTGGTGGCCAGTTCCGCCGGCGACCGGCTGCGCAAGGCCGCGCCCCTGCTGCTTGCGCCGGTGATGGCGCTGGCGGGGCTGATCGCCATCGCCGACCCCGCGACCTGGCTGACGCTGACGGTGGCCGGCCTCGCCATGGGGCTGATGATCTTCATCATGGCCTCCGGGCTGACGGTGGTCTTCGGGCTGATGGACGTGATCAACTTCGGCCATGGCGCCTTCGTCTCCGTCGGTGCCTTCGTCGGCTTCACGGTGCTCGCCTGGCTGACGGGCTGGACCGAGAACCCGGCGGTGATGATGAACCTCGCGGCGGTCTTTCTCGCGATCCTCGCCGCCATGGCGGTGACCGGTGTGCTCGGACTTGCCTTCGAACGGGTGATCGTCGCCCCGGTCTATGGCCATCACCTGAAGCAGATCCTGGTGACCATGGGCGGGCTGATCGTCGCCCAGCAGCTCATTCACGTGGTGTGGGGACCGGATGCGATCCATGTCGCCCGGCCGCAGACGCTGCGCGGCTCGGTCATCGTCTTCGACGCGGTGATCGAGAAGTACCGTCTCTTCGCCGTCGCCATCGGCCTCGTGCTGTTCCTCGGCATGCGCCACGTGCTGAAGTCGACCAAGGTCGGCCTGCTGGTGCGCGCCGGCGTCGAAAACGGCGAGATGGTCGAGGCGCTCGGCTACCGCATCCGCCGGCTGTTCCTGGTGGTCTTCATGGTCGGCTCCGCGCTCGCCGGCCTCGGCGGCGTGATGTGGGGCCTCTACAACGAGACGATCACCGCGCATATGGGATCGGAGCTGATGGTGCTGGTCTTCATCGTCGTCATCATCGGCGGGCTCGGCTCGATTGAGGGCTGTTTCATCGGCGCGCTGCTCGTCGGCCTTCTGTCCAACTACATGACCTTCCTCGCTCCCAAGGTCGCTCTCGTCTCCACCATCGCGCTGATGGTCGGTGTGCTGATGTGGCGGCCCGAGGGGCTCTATCCCGTCGTCAAGGCGAAGTAGGACGCACCCATGATCGACAGGCTTCTTTCCGGCGACCGCCCGAACTCCCGCCCCCTGGCGCTGGTGCTGATCGCGATTGCGCTGGCGCTCGCCTTCGCGCCCTTCCTGTTTCCCGGCACCAAGTCGCTGGATACGGCCGCGCGCATCTGCATCTTCATCGTGCTGGTGGCGAGCTACGACCTGCTGCTCGGCTATACGGGAATCGTCTCCTTCGCCCATACGATGTTCTTCGGCATCGGCGCCTATGGCGTGGCGCTGTCATTGTCGGCACTCGGCGCGTCCTTCACGGCGATTGTCGTCGGCGTTCTCGGCGGAACCGCCGTTGCCGCGGCACTGGCGCTTGCCATCGGACTGTTCTCGTTGCGGGTGAAGGCGATCTTCTTCGCCATGGTGACGCTGGCGGTTGCCAGCGCCTTTGCGGTTCTCGTCTCGCAGCTTTCCACCATCACCGGCGGCGAGGACGGGCTGACCTACCGCATCCCGCGGGTGCTGACGCCGGCCTACAAGCTTCTCGACATGCGCATCCTGGATGTGCGCATCGACGGCCGGCTGCTTGCCTATTATCTCGTGTTCGTCTCCGCGCTGGTGCTCTTCCTGGGGCTGCTCAGGGTCGTCAACTCGCCCTTCGGCCGGACGCTGAAGGCCGTGCGCGACAATGCCTTCCGCGCCGAGGCGATCGGCTACCGGGTGATCTGGTACCGCACCGCCGCCACCGTGCTGTCGGCCGCCGTTGCCGCCCTTGCCGGCGCGCTTCTCGCGATCTGGATCCGCTACACCGGCCCGGCGACGACGCTCTCGATGGAGATCATGATCGATATCCTGCTGATGGTGGTGATCGGCGGCATGGGCACCATGTATGGCGCGGTGATCGGCGCAACGCTCTTCATCCTGGCGCAGACCTATCTGCAAAGCCTGATGGGGGCCGCCGAACACGCCACCGCCATGCTGCCGCTCATCCCCGACCTGGTGGCTCCGGAACGCTGGCTGATGTGGCTCGGCGTGCTCTTCATCGTCTCCGTCTACTTCTTCCCGGATGGCGTGGTGGGCCGGCTGCGGAGCCGCGGATGACCCTGCTTTCCTTTCGCGCGGCCGGCACCCGGACGCCGGACGCACGCCCGCTCGTCCTGCTGCACGGCTGGTCGTGCCACGGCGGCTTCTTCCGCCCGCAGATGGAGGCGCTCGGCCGCATGACCCGGGTGATCGCGCCCGACCTACCCGGCCATGGCGACAGCGCGCAGAGCGACGACCTGACCATCGAGGCGGCAGCCGACGCGCTCGAGCGGCTGCTTGCCGTAGAGGACCTTCGGGATGTCGTGCTGGTCGGCTGGTCGATGGGCGCGCTGGTCGCCTGGTCGATGATCGAGCGCCACGGCACCGGTCGCATCGCCCATCTCGTGGTCGAGGACATGTCGCCAAAGGTGCTGAACGACGCGGACTGGCCGCATGGCACGCGCTCCGGCCTCGATGCCGCCCGCAGCCGGGACTTCGCCCGCGCGGTCTCCAGCCAGTGGCCGCGGCTGGTCGGCGCCACCGCCCGGCGCAGCTTCGCACCGGACGCGCCGGAAGAGCTTGTCGCCTTCGCGGAAGCCGAAATGCGCAAGGCGCGCGGGCCGGCGCTCGCCGCCATGTGGAGCTCGCTCACCGCACAGGACTTTCGCCCCCTCCTCCCGCGGATCGACGTTGCGGTCACGCTGACGCCCGGCGGCGCGAGCCAGCTCTATGCGGGCGGGGCGGCCGAATGGCAGCTGGACCGCCTGCGACACGGGCGCATCCGTCCCTTTGCGACGGCCGGCCACGCCCCCCATCTGGAGGCGTCCGGGGCCTTCAACGCGCTCCTTGCCGACCTGTGCAAGGCAGAGTAACGGGCGCCCAAAACCCTACGTCAATTTTCATTGCCCTTGCCGGAATGGCCCATTTCGACTACCATGCCGTCGTTGGACTTTGGTCCTTCACAAGCGGGCTTGAAAATTCGAACCCCGGTTAAGAAAGTTTCGGTATGCGGCGCCTACCCGGTCCCAGGGACCGGTCTTGTCGGACAGAACTGCCTTTCCCGTTTCTGAATGCCACGCTCGCGCAAGCAAGTGCGCTTACTTGCGCTCTTTAAACTAAGACTCGGGACAGGAGTTTCCCATGCGCCAGACAGGCACCCTCAAGTTCTTCAACCATGATCGTGGTTTTGGCTTCGTCACCCCGGCCGAAGGCGGCAAGGACGTGTTCGTTCACATCACCGCTTTCGAACGTTCGGGCATGGCCGTTCCGGCTGAAGGCACCACGCTGACCTTCGTGACGGAAGAAGATCGTCGCGGCCGTGGCCTGCAGGCCGCGCAGCTCGCGCTCGACTAAGCCTTAACCGGCCAGTCGAATCTGACAAGAACACCGCCGGCTTGCCGGCGGTGTTTTTGTTTGTGCCTTCCCCGGCTGACCGGTCAGGCGCCGACGTCTTCCACATAGACCAGCGCGCGCCCGGTGCAGATCACCTCCCCGTCCAGCGTCTCGCAGACCGTTTCCAGATCGACGAGATGCTTTTCCGGCCGCAGCCGGGTGATGGCGACCCGCGCCCGCAAGGGCACATCGAAGGCGGCCGGCGCATGGAAGGTCATTTCCTGCTTGAGGTAATTGGTGCCGGAGCCCGGCAGCTTCACGCCCAGCAGATAGGAGAACATCCCGCCGATCAGCGGTTCCGGCACCGTGTCGAGATCCTTGTCCAGACCGGAAAGTGCGGCGAAGTCGCCGGCTTGCGCGCGCGGATAGAGCCGCACCAGTTCCGCACTCCGGCCAACCGCCAGCGCTCCCGGGTCCGGCAATTCATGGTCTTGCGTTTCGCGGGCGCTTGCTCCGGCGCCCGGCGCGCCCGCCTCCCCCAGACGGCACCGTCCGCGCAGCACCTCCGAGTCATCCGCCACCCGCCGGATCGTGATCGCCAGATCATCGGCGTCCGCCTCGTCCGGCACAATGGCGACCGCCAGTTCCTCTCCCGCATAGGCGGGGTTTGGAAACATCAGCTCCTGCACGGCATGGCGGCGGCCCGGCCAACGGGTCTGGATCAGCGCCCAGAGCCTCGAATAGAGCAGCATGCCGTGCGACACCGTGCGCTTGAAGCGGGTGCGGGCGGAAAACGCCGGATCGACATGGATCGGATTGTCGTCGCCGGACAGCGCGGCGAAGCGGTCGAAGTCCGCCTGGTCCGGCGTCCAGCGCGCCTGATGTTCCGTGGCATCGCCGCAGGCGGCGGCATCTGCGAGGGGCGCGGTCATCGGCCCTGCCTTTCCTGTTTGCCGGTCTCGGCGTGTTGCATCTTGAGAATGTGTTTCTGCACCTTGCCGGCAGCGGTGCGCGGCAGATCCTCGACGATCTCGATGTGACGCGGCACCTTGTAGCCGGCGAGACGCTCGCGGCACCAGGTGACCAGGGCGGCCGGGTCGATCGTCATGCCCGGACGCGGGATCAGATAGGCGGCGCCGACCTCGCCCCATTTATCGTCCGGCACGCCGAGAACCACCGCATCCAGAACCGCCGGATGGGTGACGAGCACCTTCTCCACCTCGGCCGGATAGACGTTCTCGCCACCGGAGATATACATGTCCTTGATGCGGTCGACGATGGCGTAATAGCCGTCCTCATCGCGCCTTGCGACATCGCCCGAGCGCAGCCACCCGCCCTCGGCAAAGGCTTCGGCGGTTGCCTTGGGGTTTTCGAAATAGCCGGGGGTGACGCCCGGTCCGCGGATCTGCAATTCGCCCTCGCCGGCGCCCTCCACCACCGTGCCGTCGGGCGCGACCAGACGCACCTCGGTGAGGATCTGTGCCTTGCCGACGGAGCCGATCTTTTGCGGCGCGCGCGCGGCATCGGCGAGAAACACCGTCGGCCCCGTCTCGGTCATGCCCATGCCGTTGCACACGGTCACGCCGCGCGCCAGATAGGTGCGCAGCAAGGGCGCCGGCATCGGCGCGCCGCCGCAGCCGAGCGAGCGCAGCGGCGCGAAATCCACGGTTTCGAAGCGCGGATCGAGCGCCAGCGCCTGATAGATCGCCGGCACGCCGAAAAAGGCCGTGATCTTTCCGCGCCGCACGAGATCCAGCACGGTTTCGGCCTCGAACTTGCGCAACACGATGGAGTGGCCGCCGGCGAGAAAAAGCGGCAGCGTCATCAGGTTGATGCCGGCGGTGTGGAACAGCGGTAGGAAATTCACCGCCGTGTCGTCGCCGCTAAGCCCCGTGGCCTGGCTGTAGTTCACCGCATTGGCCCAGGCCATCGTCGGCGTCTGGATCACCAGCTTGGGCGCGCCTGTGGTCCCGGAGGTGGCAAGCAGATACCAGGGCGCTTCGGCCGGAACCCGTCGCGGCTCGGCCAGGCCTGCGGCCGGCGCAAGGGCGTCTGCCACATCGTCCAGGTTTTCCTCGCCCGCTCCCAGCTGGGCATCTGCAAAGCCGAGGCGGCGAACGCCCGTGCCTTCGCAAAGGGCTGCCGCCGTGTCGCGGGTCGCCGCGTCATGCAGCAGGATCCGGGCGCCGGCCTGCTCCAGCACCGGCGCAAGCTCCGGCGGCGGTTGCCGCCAGTTGAGCGGAAGCAGGATCACGCCCGACTTCTGCGCGGCGAACAGCAGAACGAAGAAGTCCGGATGATTGTGGCAGAGCACCGCGACGCGGTCGCCATCCCTTGCGCCGAGAGCGGCAAGGGCCCTCGCCACGCGCTCCGCACGCGCATTCACCTCGGCGAAGGTCAGCACCTCGCCGCTCGCGTGATCGGTGAAAGCCGGGCGGTCGGGCGTCAGGTCCGCGCGTTTGGCCGCCATGTCGGTAAGCCAGTCCATGTCAGCCTCCTTTCTCCGCAGAACTCGCCGGCGCCAGGAAGGCAGCCATGCGCCGAGCAGTTTGCGGGCGGGCGATCAGTTGCAGAAAGGCGGCGCGCTCGCGCTCCAGCCCGGCCGCGACCCGCGCCCGCCGCTGCGGCGTCCACACGTTGGCGCGACTTGCCTTCAGGCTTGCAAGGTCCTTCGAGGTGATCACCGTCACGAGTGCCGCGACCTCGGCGTCGAGGTCGTCGGGCGACACAACCCGGCTCGCCAGCCCCAGATCGCGGCAGGCGCGCGCGTCGAGCCGCGTGTTGAGATATTGCACTTCCAACGCTTTTGCCGCGCCGATGCGCTCGGGCAGGAGCGCCGTCCAGCCGCCGTCGGGGGCAAAGCCCATGTCGCAGTAGTAGGGCTGCAGGAACGCCCGCTCGCTCATCACCACGATGTCGCCGGCAAGCAGGAAGCCGGCCGACCCGCCGGTCACTGCGCCGTTGACGGCCGCCACGACCGGCGCGGGAAAGGCAAGCAGATCCAGGATCGCGCGATTGAGGTCGCCCACGATCTCGGCCGAATAGGCGAGCAGCGCCTGCGTGTCGGTGTCGTGCCCGGCGAAGGCCGCGACATCGCCGCCGGCGGAAAACGCCCGCCCCTTCGCCCGCAGCACCAGCGCATGCACATCCGCGCGGGCGGCCCGCGCGAGGCAGTCGCGAAGATCGCGCAGCAACTCCGGCACCAGTGCGTTGCCCCGGCCGGGCCGGTCGAGCGTCACGGTCGCGACGCGGCCGTCGATTTCCAGACCGGCAAGATCAGGCATCGCCGGCGCTCCCATCGCCGCCGGCGGCTCCGGCGGCGAGCCCGTGGACGATCATCTCATGCGCGGTGTCGACCATCTCGTCGATCGAGGCGTCGCTGCCGAAGACGACGGAATATTCGCCCAGCGAGCGCGCGATCCCCATCAGCGCCCAGGCGCGAATATCGGCGTCACCCGCGCGGATGTCGCCAGTGTCCGCCGCCTGCGCCAGTCCGTCCCGGTAGCCCTCTGCGAAGGTGCGGAAGTAGGCGAGATAGGCCTTGGGATCGACGAATTGCGCTTCCTGGACGATGCGATAGAGCTCCGGATGGGCGGAGACGAAGGTCAGGAAGGCGCGCAGGCCCTCGCGCTCGGCGTCCAGCCGGTTGGCGATGCCGGCGGTTGCCTCGCTGATCGCATGGCGCAACATCCGGCCCATATCGGCCACAAGCTCGGAGAAGACATCGTCCTTGCTGGCGAAATAGATGTAGAATGTGCCCTGTGCGACGCCCGCCTCGCGGGTGATCGAGCCGATGGAGGCCTCGTTGAAGCCCTGCTCGCCGATGACCTTTTCCGCCGCCGACAGGATGGCCCGCCTTGTCGCCTCGCCGCGCGCGGTCTTGGGCTTGGGCGCGGCCGGATCCGGCCGCCGGCGCGCCGCCGCCGTCTGGGCCGCAGCCGCCGGTTTCAAGCGGCTCCGGCCTGGCCCCGCCGCGCCCTTCTCCGCTCGCGGACCGTTTCCCTTCGGATTGCTCACCGTTTCTCCGCCGCCTTCCAAACATGAATTATGATTCAGTATTCATGTTTTGAGCAGATGACGCAAGGGGCTTGCCTGCGTTTGCAAGCCGGCGCAACGGACGCATCCGCGGGAATGCGGTCGCAACAGGGCCGCGGGAGAAAGGGACGGAACCCGGACGACACCCGGCTCAGGGCACAGGCTATATCGTCCCGTCGTCGGAGGGCTTTTGCAACGCGTTGACCAACGCTGCCGCGCCCAGAAACACCGGCGAGACCCAAAAGCCTGCCGAAATGTCGCCGGCAATATCGGAAACGGCACCGGCGATGAGCGGCCCCACCGTCTGACCGAGCGCAAAGCTCAGTGTCAGGAGGGAAATCGCCGCGGTCCAGCCGCTGGCCGGGAGTTGTCGCTGGGCAACGATCGTGATGGCCGTCGGGCCGGCGAGAAAGCTGCCGCCGAAGATGACCGCCGACACGAACATAGCGACCGGCCCCGAAGAGACCAGCACCGCCAGCGTGCCGACCGTCGCCGTTGCGAACACGATGGTTGGGCCGAGCCCGCCCCGGAGCGCGCCGAGAACCCGCCCCCAAACCAGGGTGGAAATCGCCGAAACCAGCCCGAGAACCATCCAGAAGGAGGTCATGCGCGTGTCGGAGATTCCCTGGCTGCCAAGCAGCGCGATGATGAAGGTCATGTATCCGACGTAGCCGGCGCCGAAGAGGCCGTAGCCGAAAAAGGTCGGCGCGATGCGGCGAAACGCCGGGAGGCCCAGGAGTGGCGAATTGCCGCCCGCCGGTTCGCGAATGCCGCGCACGGCCCAGGCGGCCATCGGCAGGCCGGCCAGCCCCAGACCGCCAAGCGCGATCCAGCCGTCCGGCCAGCGCGCGGCGACACCGTTCATTGCAATCGGAACGGCAAACCCCGCCAACAGGATCCCGACCCCGACACCGGCGACATAGATCCCGACCATGGTGCCTCTGCGCCGCGGATCGGACGACCGGGAGATGGCCGCAGCCAGAAACGCCCCGATCACGAAGGTATGTGCCGTTGCTGACGCCGCCAAGCGTCCGCACCAGAAACAGCATGGTGAATTCCGCAAACACCCCGGTGGCAAGCAGCGCCAGGGCACTCAGCAGAAAGCCGGCGAGAAAGGTGCGTTTTGCGCCCCATCGGCTCGCGGCCCAGGGCGCGCTCAGCGCGCCGGCGATATAGCCGACGCCATTCGCCGTGTTCAGCGCCCCGGCCTGGACATAGCTCAACGCCAGATCGGCCTGCATCGGCGGCAGCAGCAAGGCATAGGAAAACCGCGACAGCCCCAGCGCGAGCGCGGCTCCGGTCGAAAGCGCAATCGCGGTCGCGAATTCGATCCGCGCGTCGCCGCTGCTGCGGTCAACGGCTTGGAACTCTCCATGCTGCCCCCCGATTCGATCCGCAAGGGATCCCGGCTTGCCCCGCGCGGTTGCCCGCTGCGCTGTCGACCCACGCCGCAGCATTGCGGAAACGGCCATTCTTGACTATCATGTCAAACTTGACAGACCTGTCAAGATTGAAACGAAGTGGACGCTGCGCAGATGGTGGGAACCAGACAGTTCGACGAAAACGCGGTGATGCAACGCGCACTGGACGTGTTTCGCCACAAGGGACTTTCCGCCACCTCGATGATCGACCTGGCGCTTGCCACGGGCGTGCATCGCGGTTCGCTCTACAATGCCTATGGCGGCAAGAACGCGATCTTCCTGACCGCATTCGAGCAATACGCCCGGGACTACCTGCAAGGGATCCGCGTCGCCCTCGACCAGCCGGACGCGCGCGCGGCGCTGACCCGCCTTCGTGGATCAGGTGCTGACGCGCATGACGACCGGGTCTCCGGCGCGCGGGTGCCTGACGACACGCACCGCCGCGGAAAGCAACGAGACCACGCCCTTGGTACGTGAGCGCATCCGCGGCTGGCTCAAGGAGCTGGAAGACACCATCGAGGCGGGCCTTCGGCAACACGGCCTGGCGGCACAACTGGTTCTCCCCCCGCGCGAAACGGCGCGTTTCCTCGTGACCTTCACGCGCGGGCTGGCCGTGATGGAGCGCGTTCATCAGGACGACGCGTCCTTGCGGGAACTTTCGGAGTCCCTGATCGACGTGCTCGTGCAGCGGGACGCAGCGCCCTGACGGCGGGGGACCGCCCACAAACCCGCGAATTCTTCGAAACATGAGCCTTTCACGCAGGATTTTCGCATCGCGCCGTTGACGCGGCTGCGGGCGCGACGCATATCTTAAGGCATGCGCCTCACTCAACAGACCAATTACGCGGTCCGCACCCTGATCTATTGTGCGGCAAACCCCGACAAGCCCAGCCGGGTCGCGGACATCGCGGCCAGCTTCGAGATGTCGGAAACGCATCTCTTCAAGATCCTCAAGGTTCTCGTCAGCAACGGCTTCGTGCGCACGCTTCGCGGTCGCAACGGCGGGCTGATGCTGGCCCGCCCTGCGGAGGAGATCACCGTCGGCGCCGTGGTGCGCGCCGCCGAGGAAAGCTTCCTGCTGGCGGAGTGCTTCGAATCGGGCCGCAAGGACTGTCCGCTGATCACGTCTTGCGGCTTCAACGGCCTGCTGCATGAAGCGCTGGAAGCCTTCATGAACGTGCTTGACGCGCATACGATCGCGGAACTGGCCGAGGACCGGGGCGAAATCCGCTTCCTGCTGAACATCGACCCCGCCGTCGACGGTGCCGTGGCACGCGTTTCCTGATCCGCCTGACGGATCGCGCCGCGCGTCGGATCGCCTGACCACGACAGCAACGAAAAAGGCAGCCGGGGATGCCCCGACGGCCTGATTTTTTGCGCGATCAGTTGCGCTTACTGGATTTCCGAAACCACTTCGAAGCCGTCGCCGGAGACCTTGAACAGGGCATAGGTGCCCGGAACGTCGCCCTTGTCGTCGAAGTTGTGGTCGCCAGCCGCGCCCTTGTAGTCGATGGCGGTGCCGGCCGCGATTAGCTCCTTGGCCTTCGCCCATTCGCCGGCGCGGATCGGCTCGCCTTCGCCGTTGGAGATCTCGCGCAGCGCGGCCGAGACCTTGGCCTTGTCGCCGCCGGCCTTTTCGATGGCAAGCGCCAGCATGAAGGCCGCGTCGTAGGAGGTCGTGGCGAAGATCGCCGAGGGATCACCGCCGACGTCGGCAAACGCCTTGGAGAACATCTCGAGCGAATCCGACTTCTCGCCGACCGGAGCCGAGGAGAGGAAGGTGGTCAGGTTTTCCGCGCCGAGTTCCTTGATCGGGGCGTCGGACTTCATGCCGTCACCGCCGACGAAGTTCGTGAAGAAGCCGTTTTCCAGCGCCTGGCGCAGCATGGTCAGGCCGGAGCCGTCGCCATAGTCGAAGATCACCAGCGTGTCGGCGCCGCCCGAGGCAAGCTCGGCCAGGTTGGACCGGTAGGAGGCCTTCTCGCCCTCATGCGCGGCGAAGCCGGCGATCTCGCCGCCATTGCCCTCGAACTCCGAGCGGAACGCTTCGGCAAGGCCCTTGCCGTAGTCGTTGTTGAGATAGGCGACGGCGACCTTCGCGGTTCCGCGCAGGAGCAGCGTGCGGGCAAGCGCGCGGCCCTGGAAGTCATCGGAGGGCACGGTGCGGAACACAGTGTCATTGTCGTTGAGGCCGGAGATTTCCGGCGAGGTGCCGGACGGCGTGATCACGGTGACGCCGGCAGGAATGGTGACCGAATTGGTTGCCGCAAGCACTGCGCCCGAGCAATGCGGGCCGACGATGCCGATCACGTTCTCGATGTTGACCGCCTTGGTGGCCGCATCCGTGCCGTTCTGCGGGTTGCAGGCGCTGTCGCCGATCACCGCGACCAGCTGCTCGCCGTCGAGGATACCGCCGTTGTCGTTCACCTGCTGCACGGCAAGACGGGCGCTGTCGATCATCGCCGGCGCCATCGCCGCGATCGGACCGGACACGCCGCCGAGCAGACCGATCTTCACGTCGGCCTGGGCCGGCGCAGCCATTGCCGTCGCGCCAAGCAGCGTCGCGGCCAGGGCGGTACGGAACTTGTTCATCACTCACCTCCACTTATGATTCACGCTGCGGTCAAAGACCGCGCGTCTTGCCGGGATCCGTCTTTCCGGTCCCGTCTGAGGAGACAGTCTCAACCGAAACGTGCCGTCCCCACAAGCTTCATTTCGACTTTTCAGACACCTCTTCGCGTGTCCCCTGAGGCTCCGGCAAAAGCCCCTCCGGACGGAAGCGCAGCACCAGCTGAAGCATCAGCCCGATCAGGAAGACGCGCATGTATTTCGCCTTCACCGCATATTCATGCGGCAGCTGGTCGGTGACGATCTCCGACATCGACCAGATGATCCAGACAACGGCCACGCCAAGGATCGCGCCGCGATTGTTGCCCGACCCGCCGAGGATCAGCATGATCCAAACGAGGAAGGTCGCGATCATCGGATCGATCGCCTCCGGCGTGATCGTGCGGTTGAAATGCGCGAAGAGCGCGCCGCCCAGTCCCATCAGCGCCGAACCGAAGATGAAGGCCTCCAGCCTGCGGAACGGCACGTCCTTGCCCATCGCCCGGGCGGCGTCCTCATTGTCGCGGATGGCGCGCATCATCCGGCCCCAGGGCGCGGCGATCTGGCGTTCCACCATCAGATAGGCGACGAGCAGCACGCCGGCGACGATGGCCAGATAGGCGAGCTGCGAATAGACGTAGGGAAGATCGCCGAAGGGCCGCGGAATATCGGTGATGCCGCGCGCGGAGTTGGTCAGCCAGTCCTCCGACTTGATCACCAGGCGGATGATTTCGGCAACGCCGATGGTGGCGATGGCCAGATAGTCGGAGCGAAAACGCAGGCAGATCTTTCCGATCGGCCAGGCGATCAGCGCCGCGGCCAGCATCGCCCCGATCCAGCCGACGGGCACAGGCAGGTCGAAGCCGCCGATCCGCCCCTCGACGGCGGGCGAGGTCAGGATCGCGGAGGTATAGGCGCCGACGGCGAAGAAGCCGGCGATGCCCGCGTTGAAGAGGCCGGTGAAGCCCCACTGGATGTTCAGCCCGAGCGACAGCAGCGCATAGATGCAGATGAAGATCGCCATGAAGACGGCATAATTGGCAAGACCGATCCATTCCATGTCAGCCGTCCCCCCTAAAGAACCTTGCCCTTGAGCAGCCCGGTCGGGCGCACAAGCAGCATGAGCAACAGGATCGCGAAGGCGGTCGCGGCCTTGTATTCGGTCGGCAGGAACAGCGTCGACATCTCCTCCGCGATGCCGACGATCAGCCCGCCGAGAACCGCGCCCTCGACCCGTCCGACACCGCCGAGGATGGCGGCGGCGAACATCGGCAGCAGCATGGTCCAGCCCATCATCGCCTTGAGCTCGTAGTTGAGGCCGAGGAACACGCCGGCGGCCGCGCACAGCCCGCCGACGATGATCCAGGTCAGCATGACGACCTTCTTGTTGTCGACGCCCGACAGCAGCGCGAGATCCGGATTGTCGGACATCGCCCGCATCGCCTTGCCCCACTTGCTGCGCTGAAGAAAGACATGCAGCGCCAGCACCAGGCCGATCATGGCGAGAATGGTTATCAGTTCCCGGTCGCGGATGCGGATGCCGAACCACACGTCCGGACGCACGATGCCTCGAGTGTAGGTCTCCGAATCGACGCCCCAGACGACCTGCACCACGGCGCGCACCATCAGCGCCACGCCGAGCGAGGCCATCACGGTGACGATCTTCGGCCGTTCGCGCAGATAGGCGTAAAAGGCCTTGTCGATCATGACCGCGGCGGCGGCCGTCAGCACCATGGCAACGGGAAGCGCGACATAGGGCGAGACGCCGCCGAGCGTCACCGCGCCCAGCGCCAGGAAGGCGCCCAGCGTCGCAAGGTCGCCGTGAGCCAGATGCGCATAGCGCAGGATGGCGAAGACCAGCGTGATGCCGACCGCGCCCAGCGCATAGATCGAACCGATGACGATGCCCGGCACCAGATAGAAGTTGATGATTTCCAGCGCGCCCATCGCACTCACCCTCCGAGGAACATGTCTGCGACGTCGCGGTCGGCGAGGAGATCCGCGCCGGTGCCTTCGTGGCGGTTGGCGCCGGAGGCGAGCACGTATCCGCGGTCGGCGAAGGCCAGCGCCTGCTTGGCGTGCTGCTCGACCAGAACGATCGTCACACCGGTGTCGCGCACATCCCGGCAGATCTGGAAGATCTGCTCCATGTAGCGCGGCGACAGGCCCGCCGTCGGCTCGTCGAGAAGCAGGAGCTTCGGCTCCAGCATCAGCGCGCGGCCCATGGCCACCATCTGGCGCTGCCCGCCGGAGAGATTGCCGGCCAGCGCCTTGCGGCGTTCCTTCAGGTCGGGAAACAGCGTGTAGACCCGGTCATAGGCGGCGGAGAGATCGCCGGAGCGCAGGAAGGCGCCCATCTCCAGGTTTTCATGCACCGTCATCTCGCGGAAGACGTTGCTCACCTGTGGCACATAGCACACGCCGGCTTCGACGATGCGGTTCGGCTCCCAGCCGGTGATATCCGTGCCGTCGACGGTGATCGAGCCGCCGCGCACCTTGAGGAGACCGAAGATCGCCTTCATCGCCGTCGACTTGCCGGCGCCGTTGGGGCCGACGATTACCACGATCTCGGCCTTTGCAGCGGTCATCGACACGCCTTGCAGGACATTGGCGTCGCCATAGCCGCCAACCAGGTCCCGCATCACGAGAATGTCGCTCATGCGGCGTCTCCGACCGTTTCGCCCAGATAGGCTTCCAGCACCCTCGGGTCCGAGCGCACCGTCGCGAAGTCGCCCTGGATCAGCACCCGCCCTTCCGCCATGCAGATCACCGGGTCGCAGAGCTTCTCGATCATTTCCATGTCGTGCTCGATCAGGATGAAGGTGTAGCCGCGCTCCTTGTTGAGGATCGCGATCTTTTCCTCAAGCTTGCGCAAGAGCGTGCGGTTGACGCCGGCAGCCGGCTCGTCGAGGAGCACGAGGCGGGCATCGGTCATCATCGTGCGGCCGAGCTCGAGAAGTTTCTTCTGGCCGCCGGACAGATTGCCGGCGCGTTCGTTCGCAAGGTGGCTGAGCTCGAGAAAATCCAGCGCCTCCTCGGCGCGGGCGCGCACCTTCGCCTCGGTCTCGCGCACCCGGCCATAGCTGACCCAGTTGGCGATGAGGCTCTCGCCCGCTTGCGCCGGCGGCACCATCATCAGGTTTTCCAGCGCGGTCAGGCGGTGAAACTCGTGAGGGATCTGGAACGTGCGCACCAGACCGCGGTGGAACCGCTTGTCGGTGGACAGCTTGGTGATGGTCTTGCCCAGATAGCGGATCGTCCCCTCGCTCGGGGGAAACGCACCGGCAATGAGGTTGAACAATGTGGTCTTGCCGGCCCCATTGGGTCCGATCAGGCCGGTGATCGATCCCTCATGCACCTGAAAGGAGCAATGATCGACCGCGCGAAACCCGCCATAGTCCATGACCAGGCGGTCCACCTCCAGCATAAGCTCTCCCAAGCCCCTCGCCTCCCTCGTGTATTCCGGCGGTCTGTTCGCCTGCCGCCTTGCCCTATCCCGCTTGCGCCTCTTCTTCAGAGAGGTCGCAAGACCGCGCGCACCGGCGCCGCATCCAGTCCTTCTAACTTCAATGGCGGCGCGATCAACTCATAATCCCCAAAATCCGCCATGTGGAGCGCCAGATTCTCCAGAATCCGCATATCGTGCCGCCGCACCGCCATATGGGCAGGCAACGCCTTGGAGGTTTCCGGGTCGACCGACGGCACATCGACGCCGATCAGCCGCACGCCACGCGCGGCCAGCAGTTCCACCGTCTCCGGCGCCAGCGCGCGAAAGCCCGAAGGCCAGCGTTTCGGATCGAGCGTATCCGCGAGCCGCAGCAGCACGCGCGGCGGCACATCGTCGAGCCGGTCGGCAATCTCCTCCGGCAGGCAGAGCGGGCCCGCCCCACGCGCATCGATCAGCCGGGCCGGGCCGATGAAATCCTCAAGCGGCAGCGAGGCGATGTCGGCCCCGTTCGCGTCGTAATGCAGCGGTGCGTCGGCATGGGCACCGCAGTGGGTGGAGAGCGAGACGCTCGTCACGTTTACCGGACAATCGGCCGAGATCGCGAAGGTCTGCTCGACCTTGTAGGGCGCATCGCCTGGAAAGACGGCGGCACCGGGGGCCAGCGGCGGCGTGATGTCGATCAGTCGGGACACGGTGTCTCCTCAGGTTCAGGGCGGCGCGCTTTACCGCCCGGACGCTGTCACAGATCGGCGCGGATGTCCCACAGCTCGGGAAAGAGCACGACATCGAGCATCCGGCGCAGGTAGTTGACGCCCGAGGTGCCGCCGGTGCCGCGCTTGAAGCCGATCACCCGTTCCACCGTGGTCACATGGTTGAAGCGCCAGCGGCGGAAGTAGTCCTCGAAGTCGACCAGCTTTTCGGCGAGCTCGTAGAGCGGCCAGTGCTTGCGCGGATCGCGGTAGACCGCCATCCAGGCGGCATGGACGCTGGCATTGCGGACGTAGGGCTCGCTCGGATCGCGGGCGAGCAGTTCGGCATCAATCTCGAAGCCGGAGCGCGCCAGCAGGCGGATCGCCTCGTCGTAGATGCTGGTCTCCAGACGCAGCTGGTTGAGCCAGTGGTGGATGCGCGGCACATGCGCATGCGGGCGCAGCATCGCGGCGTTCTTGTTGCCGGCGAGGAACTCGATCGCCCGGTACTGATGCGACTGGAAGCCCGACGACTGGCCCAGATCCTCGCGAAACTCGGTGTACTCAGACGGCGTCATCGTGCGCAGCACCTGCCAGGCGCCGGTCAGCTGCTCGAAGATGCGCGACACGCGCGTCAGCATCTTGAACGCCGGCGGCAGGTCGTCGGAGGCGATCTGCCGTTTCGCCGCGACAAGCTCGTGGATCGCCAGCTTCATCCACAGTTCCGACGTCTGGTGCTGGATGATGAACAGCATCTCGTCATGGGCGTCGGACAGCGGGTTCTGCGACGTCAGCACCCGGTTGAGGCACAGGTAGTCGCCATAGGACATGCGTCCGTCGAATTCCATCTCCGCCCCGTCCGTCTCCGGATCGAAGGGCGTCAGCAGCTTGTCGCGCGGCTTGGGTGTATCGCTCATGTCACCTTGGCCCTCTTGTGGAACTCGGGCTTGTCCCAGCCGCGCGTCTTGACGATGTCCTCGAGGATGTCGCAGGCGGCGAGCACGTCGGCGTGGGAGAGATAGAGCGGGGTAAACCCGAAGCGCACGACGTCGGGCGCGCGGAAGTCGCCGATCACGCCGCGCGCGATCAGCGCCTGCATCAAGGCGTAGCCGTGCTCGAAGCGGAAGGAGACCTGGCTGCCGCGCGCATGCGGGTCGCGCGGGCTGGCAAGTTCCAGCTCCGGGCAGCGGCGCTCGATCTCGGCGCGGAACAATTCGCTCAGGCTGATCGACTTGGCGCGCAGCACCTCCATGTCGACATCGGCGAAGACGTCGAGTGCCTTGTCGAGGGCGGAGAGCGAGATCACCGGCGGCGTTCCAACCCGCATGCGGCCGATGCCGGTGTCGGCGCGGAAGTCGAGATCGAAGGCAAAGGGCGCCTCGTGTCCCATCCAGCCGGTGAGCGGCGGCGTGACCTTGTCCTGCAGGCCGGCCGCGACATAGAGAAACGCCGGCGCGCCGGGGCCGCCGTTCAGATACTTGTAGCCGCAGCCGACGGCGAAATCGGCGCCGGCGGCGTCGAGCTTCACCGGCAGGGCGCCGGCGGAATGGGCCAGATCCCAGACCGTCAGCGCGCCGACGTCATGGGCGCGCTTGGTCAGCGCCGTCATGTCGTGCAGGCGGCCAGTCTTGTAGTCGACCTCGGTCAGCATGACGACGGCGACGGTCTCGTCGATCGCCGCCTCGACGGCTTCCGGATCGACGATCTTCAGTTCATGGCCGCGCCCCAGAAGGTCGCGCAGGCCCTGCGCCATATAGAGATCGGTCGGAAAGTTGCCGTTATCGGAGAGAATGACCTTGCGGTCCGGGCGAAGCGCAAGGGCGGCGGCCAGAACCTTGAAGACATTGACGGAGGTGTTGTCGCAGGCTGTCACCGTGCCGGGCGCGGCGCCGACAATCGGGGCGATCTTGTCGCCGACGCGCTGCGGCAGGTCGATCCAGTCGTGATCGTTCCAGGCGCGGATCAGGCTCGTGCCCCACTGCTGCGTGACGACCTCCTGCACATGGGCAGGCACGGCGGCCGGCAGCACGCCGAGGGAGTTTCCGTCGAGATACAGCACGCCGTCTGGAATGGAGAAGAGTTCGCGCTTCGCCGCGAGGGGATCGGTTTCGTCGAGACGGCGCGCGTCGGCGCCCTGGGTCGTAAGCATGTCGGTCGTCCTGGCACTCGCTCGCACCGCCTGCGCGGCGCTTCCCGCCGGAACGCGCCCTGACGATGGCGCATCGGCGGTGGATGAAGTGACATCACCCTAGCAAGCGGGATGACCGAGCTCAATATATTATATATAATTTCTGGTATTATATTTTTGCTACAGGTTTGCGGACGCGTGCCTCGGCGCGCGCCGCACCAGACAGACCCAAGGCTCCCAGACCTGCAAGGGACAGGCCCGAGATGGCAAAGACGGACGAGGCTTTCGAACGGCTCAAGGCCGATATTCTCAACGCCGCGCTGCTTGCCGGCACGCCGCTGGTCATCGCCACGCTGACCGAGCGCTACGGCCTCGGCTGGACGCCGCTGCGCGAGGCGCTGTCGCGGCTGGAGGCGGAGGGACTGGTGGTGTCGGAGCGCAACCGCGGCTACCGGGTCGCGCCGGTCTCCGCCTCCTCGATCCGAGATCTCCAGGTCGGCCGCCAGGCGGCGGAGGAAGCCCTGCTTGCTCGCTCCATCGCCTCGGGTGACGCGGAATGGGAAGGACGCATCGTCGCCGCCCATCACACCTTCGCCCGCACACCCGTGCCCGGTCCCGGCGTTGCCGCCTCCGCGATGGCCGAATGGGAACTGCGCCACGACGGCTTTCACGACGCGCTGCTGTCGGCGGGCAATTCCGACTGCCTCATGCGCTTCCAGCGCCAGGTCACGGAACAATTGCGCCGCCATCACCGGCACATGCTGTTCGATCCCGCAGCCCACCGCGAGCTGGACGACGCCGCGCGGGCCGCCTTCACCGACCTGGTCACCCGGACGCTCGGCCTTGCCCATCACACGCAGATGATGGAAGCGACACTCGACCGCGACACCACGGCCGCCGTGGCGCTCTTGCGCGAGCACATCGGCTTCTCGCTCGCCGTCTACGCCTTCCTCTGGCCGGAGGACGCCTGAGCGCGCGATCCGAAACCGGCATGCAAGCGCGCGTTTGCGCCATTGCCGCACTGCACGGATGACGGAGCGCGATTCGCACGCCATGATCGCGCCCGCCGTCGGGAGCGGCTTTGATGACAGACGCGGGAGGGGTTCGTGTTCATCAGCGTGTTCGACATCTTCAAGATCGGCATCGGGCCGTCCTCGTCCCACACGATGGGGCCGATGGTCGCCGCCGGCCGGTTTCTCCAGGACCTGCGCGAGGCCGGCCTCGCGCCCGCGCGCGCACCCGCACGCATCCAGGTGTCGCTGCACGGGTCGCTCGCCTTCACGGGCAAGGGCCACGCCAGCGACCGGGCGATCTGCCTCGGCCTCGCCGGTCATGACCCGGCGACCATCGATCCCGATTGCGTGGCTGCGGAGATGGCGCGACTTGCCCGCGACTGCCGGCTCGAGATCGACGGCATCGGCACCGTCGCCTTCGATCCGGCGCAGGATCTCGTCTTCGACTATGGCCCGCCGCTTGCCGGCCATGCCAACGGGATGATCTTTCGCGCGCTGGATGCGAGCGGCACGGTCGTCGCCGAGGACACGCTCTATTCCATCGGCGGCGGCTTCGTCGTCAGCGCGGAGGAGCTTGCCGCCCAGGACGATCTGATGACCCAGACGCAGGAGGCCGGCGCGCCCTACCCCTTCGGCTCGGCGAAGGAAATGCTGAAGATGGGGGCCGACAGCGGGCTTTCGATCGCCGACATGAAACGCGCCAACGAGATCGCCCGCGCGCCCAAGGGAGTCGACTTCGACCTCGATGCGGAGCTTGACCGGATCTGGGATGCGATGAACGCCTGCCTGCAGCGCGGCCTGTCGGGCGAAGGCGAACTGCCCGGCGGCCTGAAGGTGAAACGCCGCGCCCGCGCAATTCACGAAAAGCTTCTGGGAGAGGCCGGCAAGAACCGCCCCTTCCAGCACACGGTGATGGACTGGCTCGGCGTCTATGCCATGGCGGTGAACGAGGAGAACGCCGCCGGCGGCACGCTGGTCACCGCCCCCACAAACGGCGCCGCCGGCGTGGTGCCTGCGGTCGTGCGCTACTATCTCGACCATTGCCCGGACGGCTGCCGGGAAGGCATTCGCACCTTCCTGCTGGTGGCGGCGGCGATTGGCGGCATCATCAAGGCCAATGCCTCGATCTCGGGCGCCGAGGTCGGCTGCCAGGGCGAGGTCGGCTCGGCCTCGGCAATGGCCGCCGCCGGCCTGTGCGCGGTCCTTGGCGGCAGCAACGAGCAGGTGGAAAACGCCGCCGAGATCGCGCTCGAACATCACCTCGGCATGACCTGCGACCCGATCGGCGGGCTGGTGCAGGTGCCCTGCATCGAGCGCAACGCGCTTGGCGCGGTCAAGGCGGTCACCGCCGCCTCGCTGGCCCTGCGCGGCGACGGCAGCCATTTCGTGCCGCTCGACAGCTGCATCGAGACCATGCGCCAGACCGGCCTCGACATGACCGACAAGTACAAGGAAACCTCCAAGGGAGGCCTTGCGGTCAACGTCGTGGAGTGCTGATCCCGCCCTGATCCGACATCGTCGCCGTGGCGAGATCAGGTGGGCGCGAAGGCCGCTTCCATCTCGCGGCGGATCTTCACCGCCGCATCATCGGTATCGATATCGACGCTGTCCCAGGTGAGCACCTCGCCTTCCGCGATATCGCGCGTCAGCCGCACGCCACTGGCAAGACCGAGCGGCAGGAAGGCCTTTTCCAGCGAGACCGCCGCCGGCTGCTGCTTGCCCCAGACCGTCGCCCCGCCCTCGCCGTCGAGCATTTCACCGGCCCTGAGCGGGCGTTTCGCGGTCGCCACCACATCCGATACGAAAGCCCTCGGCGCGCCGGTCGGCTCGCGCCGAAGCACGGCGGAGGCAACCGAAAGCCCCAGTTCCATACCGATCATGTGGGTCGGCCGGTAAAGCGTGGCAAAGCGTCCGCTGTCGTCCTCCAGCATGTGGTATTCGCGGAAGCACTGGCGCGCATAATCCGTCTCGCCCTCGATCACCACGAATGTGCCCATGGCCAGGTGATGCGGCACGTTCTCGCCGTCGCGGGTGAGCGAGGAGACGACCTCCGTCGTGCCCGAAAACGCCAGCGTGCCGCCGGCCTCCTTCGGCTTGCACACGCTGGACAATTCAAACCGGCTTGCCGGGGGAAAGGCCAGTCCGTCGGGCTGCGGCAGCAGGCCGGTCGCGTTGCACACCGCCGTCATCTCGATCCCGGACTTGGTGCCGTCCAGGAAGGAATTGAACATCTTCGGGTTGATCATGCTGCGGTCGGTGATGTCGAGATATTGCGTCAGCACGTCCCAGACCGTGTCGGGCGTCAGCTGGTGGTAACCCGGCAGATAGCGCGTGCCCTTGCCGGCGCAGACCACCTTGAATCCGCAGGTGCGCGCCCAGTCGACATGCTCGCAGATCAGCGCCGGCTGGTCGCCCCAGGCGAGCGAATAGACGACGCCGGCCGCCCGCGCCTTGCGGGCCAGAAGCGGGCCGGCGAGAACATCCGCCTCGACATTGACCATGATCACATGCTTGCCGCTGTCGATGATCGCAAGGCAATGGCGGATGCCGACCGCCGGGTCGCCGGTTGCCTCGATCACCACGTCAACGCGCCTGTCGGCGAGCACCGCATCGAGACCGTCGGTCACGAAGGTCGCGCCCGAGGCCATGGCCGCGTCGAGCGAGGGCGCATTGCCCTGCTCCTGCGGCCAGCCGCAGGTCGCAAGCGTCTCGCGGGCACGGGCGGGGTTGAGGTCGACGATTACCGCGATATGAACGCCCGCCGTCAGGCGGGCCTGGGTCAGATACATGGAGCCGAACTTGCCGGCACCGATCAGGGCGACGCGCACCGGGATTCCCGCCTCGGCGCGGTCTGCGAGCATGTGCGATAGATTCATCTGGTCCTCCCTTGAACGAAGAATGCGCGCAAAAATCGTCGTGTTACAAGGAGATGATCAAACACCGAACCAACACGGACGGCGCGACATGCAAGGCGACACGCCCTTTCTCATCCTGCTTGGCGGCGCGGTCGTGCCGACGCCGCGCCTCATCGCGCAGATCGCCGGCCACCGCGTGATCGCGGCCGACGGCGGCATCCGCCATGCGACGCCTCTCGGGGTAAGGCCGGAACTCTGGGTGGGCGACTTCGATTCCAGCGACGACGCGCTTGCCCGCGACTGGGCGGAGATCCCGCGCCAGTCCCATCCGCAGGACAAGGACATGACCGACGGCGAGCTTGCGGTTGCGGCAGCGCTTGCGCGCGGCGCGGATGCCTTCGTCATCGCCGGCGCGCTCGGCGGCGCGCGCTCCGACCACGCGGTGCACAACCTGCTGCACGGCATTAGCCTGCATGCCGGCGGCCTGCCGGTGATGATGACCAGCGGAACGGAGGAAGCCTGGCCGTTGATGACCGGCGAACAGACCGTGATGCTGCCGGCGGGCACGCTGTTTTCCGTACTCGCCTTTTCCGATCTTGCGGCGCTGACGCTGCGCGGCGTCGACTGGCCGCTTACCGACCGCGACGTGACCATGGGCCAGTCGCTGACGCTTTCAAACCGCGTCGCAGCCGGCAATGGCGCCGGGGTCGGCGTGACGCTTCGTTCCGGCACCGCGGTGCTGCTCGCCCGCCCCGGCGCCGAGGGCGATGTCGCAGGGGCTTGAGGATCGGGGCCTCACGTCCCGTCGGTCGTCTCGCTCGCCCAGCGCGTCATGCGCCGCGTGAAGGCGGAGACCGCCGCATAGAGCACCACGGCAAAGAGCGCGAGCACGAAGAGCGAGGCGAACATCAGGTCGGTCTTGGCCCGTCCGTTGGCAAGCAGCATGAGATAGCCGAGCCCCTTGGAGGCGCCGACCCATTCGCCGATCACCGCGCCGATGGGCGCATAGACCGCCGCAAGCCTGAGGCCCGATCCGAAGGCCGGAAGTGCCGCCGGCAGCCTCAGGAAAAGAAGCGTGCGCGACGGCCGCGCGCCCATGGTGCGGGCGAGATCGAGCAGCCCCGGATCGGTGCGGCGCAAGCCGTCGTAGAAGGTCGAGACCACCGGGAAATAGATGATCAAGAGCGCCATGGCGATCTTGGAGGCCATGCCGTAGCCGAACCACAGCGTCAGGATCGGCGCCAGCGCGAAGACCGGCACCGCCTGGCTGAACACCATGATCGGCAGCACCAGCCGGCGCGCCAGCGGCGAGATCATCAAATGCAGCGCGGTCGCAGCCCCGAGTGCCGCGCCGAGCAGCAGGCCAATCATCACTTCGGCGATGGTCACCCAGGCGTTTTCGGCGATCAGCCCGGCATTGGCGAGGAGACTTTCGGCAACGCGCCAGGGACCGGGCAGGATGAAGGGCGGAACGCCTGTCACCCAGACCACCGCCTGCCAGAGAAGCAGCGCCACGACCGCGGCAAGCCCCGCGTCGCGCAGCCGCTGCAGTCTCGTCACCTCAACGGGGAACGCCCCTCCCGCGCTCATGCCGGCTCTCCTCTCAGCGCGCGGAAGAGCCGCACCTGCATGTCCATCGTTTCCCGCGCCTCGACGGGGCGCACGGGCTCGAGCGCCGGCGCCTCGACCTCCGACAGGCCGGTTTCCGCCAGAATGAAGATCCGGTGGCCAAGGCGCACGGCCTCGGCCGGATCATGGGTCACCAGCAGCACCGTGCGGTCCTTGAGCGTGTCGAAGGCGAGATCCTGCATCTCCGCCCGCGTGCGGGCGTCGAGCGCCGCAAAGGGCTCGTCGAGCAGCACGATCGGCCGGTCCTCCATCAGCACGCGGGCGAGCGCGACGCGCTGGCGCATGCCGCCCGAAAGCCGCGCCGGTGCCTTCTCGACGTGATCGGCAAGACCGACGCGGGCGATGAGATCGCGGGCGCGCGCCCGGTCGATCCGCTCCCCGCGCAAGCGGCTGCCCAGCGTGACATTGCCCATGACATCGAGCCAGGGCGCCAGCAGGTCCGTCTGCGCCATGAAGGCGACCCGCCCGGCGACGCGCACGCCGTCGCTCGCTGTAATCTCGCCGTCGAAGGTGCCGCCGGTGTCGAGATCGGCAAAAAGCCGCAGGATCGTCGACTTGCCGACGCCTGACGGTCCGAGCAGACAGGTCCAGCGACCCGCCTCCACCGGCAGGTCGAGGCCCGAAAACAACGGCCGGCCGGCGTGGCGGAAGTCGCCGGAAAGCCGGAGGGCCGGAGCTGGTGCCAGTGCCGAGCCGGGAGCGGAGGCGGGCGTTTCAGCCATTGTCACGCGTGATCCTTACACATGGCCCCTGAGGCCCATGTCCCAGAAGCCGACCTCAAGACGGGTCGCATTGCGGAACCGGTCGGCGATGGCGGCAAAGCGGGGCGTGTCCTGCGGCCGCTCGCCCAGCCGGGCGGCGGTTGCCGTTTCGATCAGCGCACCGACCTTGGCGCAAAGCTCCTGATAGTCGGCGCCGGCATAGGTGTCGATCCACTCCCGGTAGGGCGTGTCGGCGCCGGCGGTCGCCTTCAGCCGCAAGCCGATCTCGCCATAACCGAGGACGCAGGGCGCGAGCGCTGCGATCAGGTCGAGAAAATCGCCCGAAAGCCCCGCATCGGTGACGTAGCGGGTGTAGGCGAGGTTTTCCAGCGCCTCCTCCTCGGCAAGCAGATCGGCCTCGGCGATGCCGGCCCGGCCGCAGATCTCGACATGCAGCGACATCTCCGTGTTGACCAGCCCGTCGACGACGGCGGCCGCAAGGCGCGCCTCGGCGATCGTCTCCGCCTTGACCACCGCCAGCGCCCAGGCGCGCGCGAAGTGGAACAGGAAGATGTAGTCCTGCTTGAGATAATGCAGGAAGGCCTCGCGCGGCAGCGTGCCGTCGCCAAGACCGCGCACGAAGGCGTGGCCGGTGTAGGCCGGCCAGGCCGGGCCTGCCGCCTCGCGCCAGGCCGCAAACACCTTCGAACCGAAATCGGGCGTGCCGCTCATTGCGCTGTCACGTCGATGGCGATGTCGGAGACCGGCTTGATCGTGTCGATCAGGCCCGCGTCCTTCAGGAAGGCCTCGAAACGCTGGTAGCGGCGGTGATCGAGGGCGGCCGGACGCAGCGCAAAGCGCGGCAGCGTGTCGAACCAGGCGCGCTCGTTCAGTTCGTCCTGCAGTTCCTTGGCCGTGCCGGAATAGATGCGGAAGCTCTCTTCCGGATGGTTGATGATATATTGCGTCGCCCGCTCGGTCGCCTCGAGGAAGCGCGCGATCATGTCGGTGTCCATCAGCTCCGGATTGGCGACATAGATCAGTTCGTCATAGGTCGGCGTGCCCTCTTCCTCGATGAAGAAGCAGCGGCCCTTCACCCCCTCGATCTCCATCTGGTTCAGCTCGACATTGCGGTAGGCGCCGATCACCGCGTCGACCTGGCCGGACATGACCGACGGCGACAGCGACCAGTTGACGTTGATCATCTCGATGTCGTCCATGGTCAGGCCGTGCTTCTTCAGGATCGCGACCATCAGCGCCTCCTCGACGCCGGCGACCGAATAGCCGACCTTGCGGCCCTTCAGGTCGGCGACCGTCTTGATCGGCCCGTCGTCTTTCACCATCAGGCAGTTGAGCGGCGAGGCGATCAGCGTGCCGACGCGCTTCAGCGGAAGACCTTCCGCCACCTGAAGGTGGATCTGCGGCTGATAGGAGATGGCGAGGTCCGCCTTGCCGGCGGCCACCATCTTGGGCGGGGCGGAGGGGTCGGCCGGGGCGATGATCTCGACCTCGAGACCCGCTTCCTCGAAGTAGCCGAGCTCCTGCGCGACGATCACCGGACCGTGGTCGGGGTTGACGTACCAGTCGAGCAGCAGCGTCATCTTGTCGGCGGCAAGCGCCGGCGTGCTGATCAATATCGCTAAAAACAGTGCCAGAATTCGCATTTTTTGTGCCTCATATTGTCGAAGTTGCACGAATTGCCTCAGCGCCGCGTCGCCGCGAGCCAGGCCCGGACCCGGCCTTCCGGGTCCTCGTTGAGGGTGATATCGGTGACGGCGGAGACGATGTCGGCGCCGGCGGCGAAGGCGCCGGGCGCGCGCTCCACGCTCATGCCGCCGATGGCGACGAGCGGGATATCCCCGATGGCCGCCTTCCATTCGGTGAGCTTGTCGAGACCCTGCTCGGCCCATTTCATCTTCTTCAGGATCGTGGGATAGACCGGGCCAAGCGCGATATAGTCGGGCCGCGCGGCAAGTGCTGTTTCAAGCTCCGCGCGGTCGTGGCTGGAGAGCCCGAGACCGAGCCCCGCCTTGCGGATCGCGTCGAGATCGGCGTCTGCGAGGTCCTCCTGACCGAGATGGACGAAGCGGCAGCCCTCCTCGATGGCGATCCGCCAGAAGTCGTTGACGACCAGCAGGCAGTCATTCGCGCGGCAAAGCGCCTCCGCCTCGCGGATCTCGGCGCGGACCTCGTCGTCCGGCCGGTCCTTGATGCGCAGTTGCACCAGCCGGACGCCGAGCGGCACGATGCGCGCGACCCAGGCCGCGCTGTCGACGATGGGGTAGAAAGGATCGAGTTTCATTCCAGAAACGCCTTGCCGAGAACGGGGGTGGAGGGAGCCGCCATGTCGCGCGGCTCCAGCGGATCGGCCTCGAAGGCGAGCCGGCCGGCCTCGACCGCGCGGGCGAAGGCATCGGCCATCTTGACCGGATCGCCGGCCTTGGCGACCGCCGTGTTGAGGAGCACCGCGTCATAGCCGAGTTCCATCGCCGCGGCCGCATGCGAGGGCACGCCGAGACCGGCATCGACGATCAGCGGAATGTCCGGGAAATGCGCGCGCAGCGAGCGCAAGCCATAGACATTGTTGAGGCCGCGCGCGGAACCGATCGGCGCGCCCCAGGGCATCAGGACCTCGCAGCCGGCCTCGACCAGCCGTTCGGCGACGCCGAGATCCTCGGTGCAATAGGGAAAGACCTGGAAGCCGTCACCGATCAGGATCTGCGCCGCCTCGACCAGCCCGAAAACGTCGGGCTGGAGCGTGTCGGCGTCACTGATCACCTCAAGCTTGACCCAGGGCGTGCCGAAGACCTCGCGCGCCATTTGCGCCGTCGTGACCGCCTCCTTGACCGTGTGGCAACCGGCGGTATTCGGCAGCACGCGGATGCCGAGATCGCGGATGAAGCCCCAGAAATCCTGGCCTGCGCGGGCCGTGCCCGATTCCCGGCGCAGCGACACGGTAGCGATATCGCAACGCGCCGCGCGCACGGCATCGGCCATGATCGCCGGCGAGGGATAGAGCGCGGTGCCGAGCAGCAGCCGGCTTTCGACCGCGTGACCGTAGAGCTTGAGCATGCCTCAGCCTCCCTGCATGGGCGCGAGGATCTCGACCCGGTCGCCATCGGCGACGGCCGTTTCGCCCCGCGCCTCGGCCGGCACGAAATCGCCGTTGAGCGCGGTGGCGACGATGGCGTCGCCATAGCCGAGATCGGTCAGGAGCGCCGCCAGCGAAACCGGCGCAAGGTCATGCGGTTCGCCGTTGACGATGATGCTCATGGAAAAACTCCGGTTGGGAGGAAGGATCGGAAACAAGGCCCGCCGCCTGCGCGGCGAGCGCGGGAGCCAGCAGAAAGCCGTGGCGATAGGCGCCATTGGCGCGGATAATCCGGCCCTCGCGCGTCAGGCGGGGCAGGTTGTCGGGAAAGGACGGGCGCACGTCGACGCCGATTTCCAGGATCTCGGCCTCCGCGAAGGCCGGATGCAGCGCATAGGCGCCGCCGAGAAGCTCCATCATGGCGCGGGCGGAGATGCGGTCGCGCTCGTCGCTTTCGATCATCGTCGCGCCGACCATGAAGACGCCCTCGCCGCGCGGCACGATGTAGAGCGGAATGCGCGGATGCAGCAGCCGCACGGGACGCGACAGCGCGACCCTCCGCCGTGCGCAGCACCAGCATCTCGCCCTTGACCCCGCGCAGGTCGTCGAAGGTGGACCGCGCCGCAAAGCCGCGCGCATCGACGACGACATCGCCGGGCGCGGTTTCGGGGATCGCGGTCCTCGCCGTAGCGCACGCGCGTGCCGGCCTCCGCCAGCCGCTGCCGCAGTCCGGCAAGGGCCGCGCGCGGATCGAGATGGCCTTCGCCGGCAAAGAACAGCGCCTGACGAAAGCGCCCGGCGAGATCGGGTTCCAGCTCCGCGACCCGCTCGGCGTCGATCTTCTCGGCATTCCGCGTGCGCCGCTCGAACCGGCGAAGGTCGGATGCATCGCGCGCCGGCGCAACGACGAGACTGCCGTTGCGCGCGACACCGTCAACGCGCTCCGCCCACCAGTCGAGCGCCTCGGCGCCGAGCCGTTCGACCGGCTCTTCCGCGCTTTCGCCCTCGCACCAGGGCGCGAGCATGCCGCCTGCCCACCAGGAACAGGAGGCCGGACCCGGCCCCTCGCCCCGGTCGTAGACCGTGACGTCATGGCCGGCTTCCGTCATGGCCGTGGCGCAGGCGAGGCCAATGACGCCGGCACCGATGACCGAGACCTGCGTCATGCGCGCCCCCACTGGCGATAGAAGTGATGCACCGGGCCATGGCCCGACCCCACCCGCAGCTCGTCGGCGCAGGAAATCGCGCCATGCAGATAGGCATGGGCATCGCGCACGGCCTGCGGGAGATCGGCGCCTTTCGCCAGCCCCGCAGCGATCGCCGCCGACAGGGTGCAGCCGGTGCCATGGGTGTTTTTTGGTCTCCAGCCGCCGCGCCTTGAGTTTGAGCGAGGGTAGATCGCCGGCGATCAAGAGATCGGTGCAGACCACCCCTTGCGCATGCCCGCCCTTCATCAAGACGGCCGGGCCGAGGGCGGCAAGCGCGCGCCCCTGACGTTCGGCGGCGGCAAGATTCGTCGCGGCCTTTTCACCCAGCAGGAGTGCGGCCTCCGGCAGGTTGGGGGTCATCAGCGTGGCGCGCGGCACCAGAATGTCGCGCACCGCCGCCACCGCCTCGGGCCGCAGCAACGCCGCGCCGGACTTGGCGACCATCACCGGATCGAGCACCACCGGCCCCCTGTAGCCGCCCAGCGCCCCGGCAACCGTCTCCACGATCTCGGGCGAGGACAGCATGCCGATCTTCACCGCCGCGACATCGAGATCATCGAGCACGGCGGCGATCTGGCCGGCGACCACATCGAGCGGAATGTCGTGAATATGAGTGACGGCCCGCGTGTTTTGCGCCGTGATCGCCGTGATCACGCTGGCGCCATAGACGCCAAGTGCTGAAAACGCCTTGAGATCCGCCTGAATGCCGGCGCCGCCGCCGCTGTCGGAGCCGGCGATGGTCAGCGCGATCGCGGGCGGTGCCTGTTTGCCGGCGCCGTGGTGCCCGGTCTCCGCCGTGCCGTCGCGTGTCGTCGCGTCCATGTCTCACCCGCTCTCCCGGCGTCGCGCGGGACAAGCCTTCAGCGCAACGCAAACCGATGGTCGCGATCCGGAACGGGTTTTGGCGAAAAGGGAGATCCGAAAGACCGCTTGAGACTGCGGCCATGCGCCGGGTGGCGCTTCATTCGTTCCCTCCGCCGGCACGACCCGGATCAGGTTCAGTGGGTTGACGCAGGTTCGCGTCTCTCAGCCCCGAGGGGCACCCCAACGAAATCGAAGGCGACGATAGGAGACGTCCGCTGGCGGGTCAAGCGGTGTGAAGGCAGGCCTGCCCTGCGCTCAGCCGGAGGCCCCAAGTGCTGCGGTCAGGTCCGGAATGTGTTTCCTGAAGGGAAAGAAGCCCTTGGTGGCGAGCGGCCAGGCGCGGGCGTCATAGGCGCGCATGTCCTGAACGAAGGAAATGCCGTCCTGCGCGAGCGCCCGCGCGATGCGATCCGCAAGCTCACAGCCCGGGCCGACCGGAACATGACGGGCAACCACGCGGTCGAGAGCATGGTCGCGCGCCCAGTCGCGCACGGCCTCGTCAATGCCATGCGGCACCATAACCTGATCGCGCAAGCGCGCGCCGGGTACCGAGAGCCGCGACAGGCTGTCGTCCAGCACGGCCGCGACGAAATCCTGCACCTGCCCCGAGACCGACACGTCCGAGCGCAAGGCGGCGCTGGACACGGCCGCCACCGCGACCGGCGCGACACGATCCGACAGGCCCTGCACGTCGACATCGTCGTCGAAGACGAGAAGCCCGGTCCGACCGCCGTCCTTCCGAGCCGTGGACCGGGCGCAATCGGCCGCGGCAAGGGCGGGAGCGGGCCATCGAGCGGCAGCGTCTCTTGCGCCAGCTGCCCATGCGGGTTGAAGCGCTCGCCGGTGTGGGCTGCGATATTGTCGGCGCGCGCCAGATAGGTCTTGCCGCGCGTCTGCAACCCGCCGACCCAGCGCCAGGACAGGGTGTTGGAGGCCGGATCGCCGTCGAGCAGATGGCGCAGGAAGAAGTCCGCGCCCAGTTCCCAGGGCAGTTTCAGCGTGAAGATCCAGATCGAGGCAAACCACATGCGGGCGTGATTGTGCAGATAGCCGGTCTCGGTCAGCTCGCGCACCCAATGGTCGAAGCAGTCGATCCCGGTGTGTGCGCCTTCCGCGCGGGCCAGACGCCCGGCAAGATCGGCATTTCCGGCGACCTCGGCACGCGCGGCCTCGCGCGCGGCGCAATAATCGTCCCAGACGCCCGGGCGAAGCTCGAGCCAGCCCTTCCAGTAGGTGCGCCAGAAGACTTCCTGAATGAATTTTTCCGCAGGCCCCTCGCCGTGCCGGTCGACGGCGGCGCGCACCAGTTCAGCCTCGGTGACGACGCGGTGGCGAACGTAGGGAGAAAGCCTGGAAACGTGCGAGGCCGCATCGGGGCCGGGGTCGTGATTGCGCAGCTTTGCGTAAGATTTACCCGCGTGCGGAAGAAACGCCGCAAGCCGCGCCGTTGCCTCCGCACGCGTCGGGGGAAAAAGGTTCAAACTCACGCCCGCGCGCCGTCCTCCAGACGGATCGGGGCGCTGCGCAGCGCTTCCATGGTGGCAGCGTAGAGGCCGATTCCTCGGCCCGCCTGGCGAGCGCTGCGGCTTCCTTCATCAGCCCCGCCTTGCGCAGGTAGCCGGCCTGAAGCGTCAGCATGCGCGACAGATCGCGCGATGTATGGGGATTGCGAAACCCGGTCATCCTGTCCTCCCGTTTTGGATAGCGGGTTTACGCCGGCGGAGCCGAACCGGTTTCGCCCCGCGACAATTTGGCAGTCGCGCCGGCGGGTCGGTGTTGCGGACTGCGGGAAACGGCCGTTACGACGGCGCTTTCGCGGAGCGCTCGCCGATGTCCCAGAAGAGACCCGCCATCAGTTGCAGCGCCTCGCGGCAGGTGGACTGGATGACATGCTCGTTGGGCGCATGCTGCGAGCAGCCGCGATAGGAATGCGGCACCCAGACGGTGGGCAGGCCAAGCACCTCGGAGAAGGTGTCGTTGGGCAGCGAGCCTGCGAGATTGGGCAATATATGCGGAGGTTGGCCGGCGGTCTTTTCCAGCGAGGCGGCGACGAAACCGACCCAGGGGTTCGACGGATCGAGCCGGGTCGCGCGGAAGAACACCCGGTCCGCCGGTGTGATCTCCACCATGTCGAAGCCTTCTCGGTCGAGATGGCGGCGCAGGGCGGGGAGAATGTCGTCCGGGTCGGTGCCGACCACATAGCGCAGCTGGCAATGGGCGCGGGCCTCGCCCGAGATCGCGTTGACGGGTGCTTCCGGCACGCCGCTTGTCATCGCCAGCACCGCGAAGGAATTCCAGCCGAAGACCCGTTCCGCGGGCGTCAGGTCCGGCTCGCCCCAGTCGGGATCGACCTTCGGCCCGTCGCCGCCATCGACCGGCAGGCCCTTGAGCGTTTCGCGGATCTCCGGCGTCAGGCTGGTCGGCCGCCATTCGGGAACGCGGATCGAGCCGCGCCGGTCGACGATGGCCGCAATCGCATGCGCCAGGATGGTCGCCGGATCGGCGAGCGCCCCGCCCCAGTTGCCGGAGTGATGCGCGCCGTCGCGCAGATGCACCTTGAGATCGAAGTTCACGCCGCCGCGCGAGCCCATGAACATGGTCGCGCGGTCGGGTTCCAGACGCGGTCCGTCGGAGGCGATAAGCACGTCGGCGGCGAAGCGCTCGCGGTTCTCCGCGAAAAGCTGGGCCAGACCCGGCGAGCCGGTTTCCTCCGACATTTCCAGCACGATCTTGACGTTGAAGCCGAGCGCGCCGCGTAGCCCAAGCACCGCTTCCAGCGCGGAAAGGTTGATCAGGTGCTGGCCCTTGTTATCGGCCGTGCCGCGGCCGTAGAGCCGGTCGCCCTCCTCCACCAGCTTGAAGGGATGCAACCCCTCGCGCCACTGCTCGGTCTGGGCGCGGATGACATCGCCATGGCCATAGGTGAAGACCGTCTCGAGGGCTGGATCCTCGATCCGCTCGCCGTAAAGCAGCGGGCCGCCGTGCGGATCGGGGTTTTCCATCACCTCGCAGGCAAAGCCGAGCCGCTCCAGCCAGGGCTTTGCCTCGTCGTCGATGTAACGGCGCAGTTCGGCTGCCTGCGCGGGGTTCTGGCTCTCCGTCTCGAAGGCGACCAGCCGCGCCAGATCGGTGCGAAACCCGCCGTCGTCGAAATAGCGCGCTGCCCGCGCCACCGCCTCGTCCCGTGTCGTCATGTCCCGGCGTCTCCCCGCGCGCTGTCTTCGATTGCGGGCAAAGCTAAAGCGTTTTCAGGCGCTTGGAAACACGTGAGACGACTGCCTCAAATTTACGCAGCGTCACATTTGTCGCAATCGCGCAGGGATGCGACGCTGCGACGACGATTGCGCAGCCCTGTCCGTGCCAGGGCTGGATGCTGGGAAACGCGCGCGAGCGGGACAAGGACGGGTCACATGTTTCAGGTACTGGCCGGGGTCTGGGCCTTGTTGCTCGGCATCGTCTTGATCATGCTGGGCAACGGCATGCATTTCACGCTGATCGGCCTGCGCGGCGGCATCGAAGGGTTCTCGGCCGCCGAGCTTGCCATCGTCACCTCCGGCTATTTCACCGGGTTTTTGTCGGGCGCGCGCTTCACGCCGGCGCTGATCCGCCGGGTCGGGCATGTGCGCGTCTTCGCGGCGCTTGGCAGCTTCATGTCGGCGGGGCTGATCGCGTTCCCGCTCTTCACCGATCCGATTGCCTGGACGTTGTTGCGGGTGCTCGTCGGCTTCTGCATGTCAGGGATCTATGTGGCGGCGGAAAGCTGGCTCAACGACGCCGCCACCAACGAGACCCGCGGCAAGGTGCTTTCCGCCTATATGATCGCCCAGACGCTCGGCATCATCGGGGCGCAGGGGCTGCTGACGCTGGGCGACGCCGGCACCTCGGTGCTCTTTATCGGCGCCTCGATCCTGGTGTCGATCTCCTTCGCGCCCATTCTCCTGTCGGTCGCCCATGTGCCGGCTGTCGAGGTCGCGCGGCCGATGTCGCTCAAGGGGCTGTTCGCCAGCTCGCCGCTTGGAACGGTCGGCATTTTCCTGCTCGGCAGCGTCTATGCGACGCAATCGGGCATGGGCGCGGTGTTCGGCTCGCAGATCGGCATGACCGCCTCGCAGATCGCGCTCTTCGTCGCCATGCTCTTTGCCGGGGCGCTGGTGCTGCAATATCCGATCGGCTGGCTGTCGGACCGCATGGACCGGCGCAGACTGATCTTCGGCGCCTCCTGCCTGGGCGCGGCCGCCTGTCTGCTCGGCTGGCTGACCGGCGGCGGGCTGACCTCCCTGATGGCGGCCGCCTTTTTCGCAGGCGGGGTGACGACGCCGCTTTATGCGCTGTTTCTCGCTTATACCAACGACACGCTTTCGGCCGAGGACATGCCGGCGGCCTCGGGCGGGCTCGTCTTCACCTTCGGGCTTGGCGCCATCGTCGGCCCGCTGGCGACCGGCTGGGCGATGGAACGGCTCGGCCCCTTCGCCTTCTGGCCGGTGCTTGGGGTGACCTTCGCGGCAATCGCGCTCTATGCGCTCTTCCGCATGACGCAGCGCGCCGTCACCCCGAGCGAGGAGACGGAGAGCTATCTCGGCGTGCTCCCGACCGCTTCGCCGGTCGCAGTGGAAGCCGCCGGCGTCTGGGCGGCGGAAAATGCGGAAGCCGAACGCGAAGCGGAAGTTGAGGCAGAGGCGAAAGCCGGCGCGGAAGCGGACGCACCGGGTGAAAGCCGCTAGAAACAAGGCCCGCGCGCAGGACGGACCCGAGCGAACCCGCGCCGGCGAGCCTTGCCAGGGCTTTTCCCATCGCATGGAGCCAAGCTTTGCGATGTATCCCCTTCAAGCGGCTTTTGAGGCGCAGAAGGAAACGGACCATTGTTCCGCAGCGGAAGCGCAGAAAGGAGCAACCCGCCCGCTCCGGAGTGACTTGCAATCCAAATCGTAAAAACTTATGGTTGCATTTCGCGTGATGAGGAAATCATATTCGATCACATTGGCTGACCAGTCGCTCATTCGAAGCAATTGTCAAATGAAGTTCGAAGACCTCTATGAGCTTATCCGGCCAATCGCCGAATGCGCCTCACACAGCGAAATCCTTGCGCTGACGTCCAATGTTTCCGCAAAGCTCGACTTCGAGTTCTACAGTATTGTCATCCGCAAAATTGAAAACCTCGTCGAAAATAACGTTGTTATCAATCACAATTATCCCGAGGAATGGGAGGAGATTTATCGCACCAGATCCTATTTCTCGAAGGATCCGGCAAACAGCCCCCTGACGTTCAGCAAGCCGTCCCTGCTCTGGTCGGAGGTTTCCGACACCGAGGTGTTTCGCGCGGCGAAGGAATTCGGCATCGGCGACGGCGTGACCTGCACGGTTCGCGGCAGCCACCACATCTGCTCGGTCAGCTTCGCCGTTCGCAAGAAAGACGTTTGCCCGGAAATGATGGTCGGCGCCCAGTTCATCATCCCCTATCTTTGCAATTCGGTCATTTGCATAGCGGAGACCGAGCTCGCCACCGCGCCAATCCTCTCCGAGCGCGAGAAAGAGTGCCTCAAGTGGGTGAGCGAAGGAAAGACGTCATGGGAGACCTCCGTGATCATGTCGATCTCGGAAAGAACCGTGCTGTTTCATCTTTCCAACATACAGAACAAACTGCAGACGACGAGCCGGGCGCACTCGGTGGCCAAGGCCGCGATCCTGGGCCTTCTGAACGCCGATCTTTTCTCCGGCGACCCCTTCAAGGTTTTGAAGTAGCGCGCCTGCCATAGCCGCGCCGCTCGCGCGCGGCCGGGCGCGGAAGCGGCGCGGGTGCGGGCGGGGGTCAATAGACGCCAGTTTTCACCTTGTGGTGGGTGCGCCACCGCCGGATGGCGATGACGGTCCTGGAGATGCCGCCCTGGCAGATGAAGATGCCGGCCAGCACGACGAAGAACGCGATGCCGGTGTTGGGACCGGGACGTTCGGAGAGAATGAGAATGCCCCAGAACGCGCCGAACATGGGAACCAGGTAGTTGTTCAACGCCAGGAAGGAGGCGTCGTATTTCTGAAGGATGCGCAGGACGATCAGTTGCGCCGTCGCCGTCGACAAGAGCCCGAGCACGACGATGGCGCCGATCGCCGACGGCTCGGGCGACAGCGTCCACGGCGTTTCCAGAACCAGCGCCGCCGGCAGGATGAACGCACTCGCCACAAGCAGGATGGCCGCCGAGGTCTGGAACTTCGGCAGATCCCGAAGGTGACGGCTCAAGATTCCCGACAGGGCGTAGCACAGGGCGGCGGTGGTCACGAGCAATTGCGCGAGCGTTTGCTGGCCCAGATTCAGCAGCGACGCCGGGCCGATCAGCAAGACCACGCCGACGAAGCCGACCGCAACACCTGCGGCCTTTTCGATCGTCAGCCGCTCGTCATCGGTGATGACATGCGCCATGGCGATGGTGAACAGCGGGATCGAGGACATCAGGATCGCCGCAAGGCTGCTGTCGATATATTGCTCGCCCATGCTGATGAAGGAAAACGGCAGGACGTTGCCGAGGAGCGCGGCGCTGACGATATACACCCAGTGCTTGCCGGGAGGCGGCAACCGGTAGCCGGCGAGACGCGCCACGACCAGCAGGACGACCGCGGCCAGAGTGATGCGGCTTGCCGCGATGGTCAGCGGCGTCACCGACCCCAGTCCCACCTTGATGAACAAGAACGAGCTTCCCCAGATCGCGGCGAGCGTGGTCAGCAGCGCCAATCCGTTGAGTGTGTTTCGCATTTTGTTTCCTTTCATGGCCTCCGGCCACCGCCTCGCCGTCCGGGGAGTTCGGCACACGCGCACGACACCCTGGCGGCCAGGCGGACGTCTTGCAGGTCACCGCGCTAGCCGGCCGCGCGAACACCGGGCTGGAAAGAAGTCCAGCCCTTGAGCTCAAGCGGGGCATCCGACCCGTCGTCGGTCAGGTGAACGAAGGCGACATGTCTGTCCGCGGCATAGGAATAGCCGCAGCTCGAGACATGACCGCGGATGCGCCCGTCGGCGTCCTGAACGGCTTCGCCGATCCGGGGCCGACTGGTCCTGTCGCCGGCAACGGCCAGTTTGCGGACCGTGATCCGCGGCCCCGCCGCCGGTTCCCGAATGGCCTCGCGACCGACGTAATCCGCCGTCTTTTGGGGATCGACCATCCACCCGAGGCCGATTTCACCGAGCGTGGTGCCGTAGTTCATGTCGAGCGGGTGAAGCAGGAAGTCGATATCCGTGCATTCGATGCGATAGGTATCGAGCAGGTCCCAGCCGCAGGGGAGCACCCTGTCCGGCATGTCGAGCATGGCGGTCCAGACGGCGGTGACCGCCTCCGGCATGCCCCACATTTCCATGCCGATGACAGAGCGGACGACGGTCACGTCGTCACCGGCGTTCGTGCGACAACGACAGGCCTGAAAGGGTTTGAGCGCTTCGACGGCGGCCCGGTCGGCGGCGCAGACAAGATCGCGCATCACGGCAATGCGGTCCGGTCCCTTGATGTTGAAGCTGACGAAATCGGAATCCACGACCCGCGCATCGGGAAAGCGTTCAAGCGCCTCGTGCAGATGGGAGGGGGGCGCGCCGCCGCCACAGGAGACCAGATAGCGGTCCTCCTCGACCCTCAGCACCAAGGCCTCCTCGTCGACCGTTCCCGTCGGCGTGGTGAAAAGGGTGAAAGCGGCGCGGCCTGTCTTGAGCGACCGCAGATTGCGCGGCGTCAGGTAATCGAGAACGTCGAGCGCCTGGGGGCCCGACACCTCGAGATACATCATGCCGGAGGCAATGAAGGCGCCCGCCCGAGAGTTGACATAGTCGTGCTGGCGTTTCGTGGGGAGCCGCGCCCAGCCGCCGGCACCGATCACATTGCCTGCAAGAACCCGCAGGCCGTGATGTGGGCCGTAGCGCGCCGCGACGAGCTCGATGATATCCATCAGGTGTTTCTTGGGCTTCAGGCAAGGCTGTTCGCCAGACACAAGGCCCGAGTCCGCCGGAATGGTGAAATAGGGCGGCAGGTTCATCGACAGCGGATTGGTCCGCCCTGCGGCTGTGGTCTCAAGCGTGGATGAAGGGTGAATTGCGACGTTCATCGGAGGTCTCCCGGTCCTAGAGAATGGCTTCTTCGCTCATCGCCGGCGCAGACCGACGAAGGGAATGCGGGGCGTCGAGGATGTGGCTCAAGAGGTCGTGGCATCGCTGCCGCCTGGCACCCGTCGTGCGATGACTGATCAACGCGATCGCACCGGTCTTCTGGATGACCTCGAGCTCGCGCAGATTGTTGCGGGCGATCGTTGCTCCGGTATCGACGATATCGACCACGAAATGCGCCATGCCAGCGAGCAGCGCCAGTTCGACGGATCCGTACATTTTGACGATGTCGGGGGCACAGCCTTGCCGTTCGAAGTATTCGCGGGCGATCCGCGGATATTTCGTCGCCACACGCGGCCGACGAATGTAGGTCCGGCTGACGAATGCGCCGGGAAGACCGATCACCGACAGCCGACACTTGCAAATGTCCAGATCGCGCTTGCTGCCGAAGGACAGGTTTGCCGCTTCCGCGATCACATCGCCGCCAAGCACCGCGATGTCCAGGACCCCTTCCTCCAGCAAGAGAGGAATATCGGAGGACCGCACCGGACACAGGGTCAGATCCACCCGGCTGGTGTCCGCGAAAATCGCCCTTTCGTCCTTTCGCGAGATCGACAGGTCGATCCCGCAGCGATTGAAGAGCCGCCTCGTGTCGTTCATGACACGCCCTTTCGGCACGCCCAGAATCAGCTTGTCGGTTTTCATGAAGCTGCTCCCCCCGTCCGTTCCGCTTCGTGGCATTGGGTCAATTGTGGTGACCATCCTACGCACCCGGCTTGCCGGGCTCTGCTGTAGGAACCAACAGGTTCCGGGAGGACCATGCTGTCGGATCAGCCAGTTGCTGGAAAGTGCAGTAAATTTAAGAATTGTCCCATCACTTTATCGGGAGGGGATGGTTTGATGTTTATAAAGGCAGAATATTTCAAAAATACTTCATGCGATGAAAAGGACCTCGAAAAAATTTATCGCATTCGCAAGGATGTTTTCTTCGATCGACTCGGATGGGATGTCCTGTGCTCTGGCGGGCTTGAGTTCGATGCTTTCGACAATGCCGACTGCGACTATCTCGTCGTCAGGCACCAAGACACGCTGATTTGCACGTGCCGGCTCATTCCGACCACGCGCCCGACAATGCTGTCGGAGGTGTTTCCCGGCCTCTTGCGCGGGGAAGACTATCTGCCGGATCCAGCCGTGATCGAAATCAGCCGTCTCGCGGCAACCGCCTGCCCGTCGCTGCGCGGAGGGGTCATGTCCCTGATCCTGCAGGAGTTGCGCCGCTACGCCAGCGACCACCGCGTCAGGGCGTTCGTCTTCGTGACCACGACCGCCATCGAACGGCTGCTGCGCCGGCACGGCGTTCGCCTCCAGCGGTTCGGCGACGGCAGGACGACCCTGGTCGGCGGGGTCCGGTCGGTGGCCCTCAGACTTCACCCGGCCGACATTCCGCAGGTCAACTGACCAGCGACCGACCGGATGGCGAAGCCGCGGGCCGGCGGACGACACCGTCGAAACGATCGCTCGGGGAGCGGGCCCTGCGCCCGCCCCCGGCGCGTCGGCGTCCCGGGCTCGCCGGCGCAGCCGCGCGCACCGCCTCGCATGCGCGCCGCACAAGCCCCCCCTCGCGCAAGGAGACAGGCAATGCAACCTTCCCAGCACCCGACCATCCCGTCCAGCACCGAAGTCTGTATTGTCGGCGCCGGCATTGTCGGGATCCTCTGCGCCCTCGAACTGGTCGAGCGCGGCCACCGGGTGGTGTGCCTCGAGAAAGACCGGGTCGGCTGGGCCCAATCCGGTCGCAATCTGGGCTGGATCCGGCAGCAGGGACGCGATCCGGCCGAGCTGCCGCTGATGGTGGAGGCCTGCAGGCTCTGGAAGGAGCTCGGCGAGCGATGCGGGTCCGCCGCGCTCGCCTTCGAGGAGACCGGCATCAACTATCTCGGCCTTCACCCGTCGGATGCGCAGCGATACGAGACCTTCGCCGCAGCGCTCGAGGCACATGGCGTTCGACCCGAGAGGCTCGACCGCAGGCGGATCGCGCAGCTTTACCCCCTGCCCGAACAACGCTGGCAATACGGGCTCCGCACGCCGGGCGACGGGCGGGTCGCGCCTGCCTTTGCCGCGCCCGCGATTGCCAACGCCGTTCTGGAAAAGGGCGGGCGCATCTTCGAGACCTGTGCCGTTCGCTCGATTGACCCCGGGGGCGACGGCCGCGTCCGGATCGAGACGGACCTGGGAGATCTCACCGCGGAACGCGTCGTCATCGCGTCGGGCGCGGGATCGGCAAGCCTTGCCGCCGGCGCCGCAGCCCGCCTGCCGCAATTGTGCGTGGAATCGACCGTGACCGAAGTCTTTGATCCGTCAAACCTGTGGCGGGGATCGGGAACGGACGGCGTCCTGGCCTTCTATCGCACGGCGCAAGGCCATGTCGGCCTCAGCCTGTGCAAGGGCTTCGTGCACCGGGTCGGGCCGCAGACCTTGCGTCATCTCGGCCACTATGCGCGCTCGCTGCGAAGCTGCCTGCAAATGGCGCGCCTGGCGTTGCCCCGCAAGGGCAGTGGCGACGTCAACCCCGCCCCGTCCCGCAAGGTCGTGCGCGACAGCATGAGTGCCGCGCGTCAGCGCGGGCTGATCGGCCCAAACGCCCGCGTCCGGCGGTGCTGGGCCGGATCCATCGATCTCCTGCCGGACTTCCTGCCGGTCCTCGACACGCCCCATGCAGGCGGGTCGGTCTTTGTCGCCACGGGCTTCAGCGGCCACGGCTTCGGCATCGCTCCGGCGGTCGCGCGCGTCGTCGGACACTGGGCCGGCGACCGCGCACAGCCGCACGACCTGACACGATTTCGGTTCAATCGCTTCTTCGACCGTTCGCCGCTCGCCCAGGGGCCGACCTTCTAGGACGTGGCGCGCCCCAGCCCATTCGCGGGCCATTAACGGACCGGACGGCGGGAAGACCCGACCGGCCGCAGGCCAGTCGGGGTCCGCCATGCGGTCCTCGACGTCACGCGCCGATGTCCGTGCGCCACCGTTTGCCCTGAAAGCACACGGATTGGATCGAGGCGTAGACGCGGTCGCGGGCTTCGCGGATGCTGCCGCCAAGCGCAGAAATATGGGCAACGCGGCCGGCGCGGGTCCGCAGGCTGCTGTCGGCGGACTGCTCGACCCCCGCCCAGAACACCATGGCTTTGTCCGCCAGCAGAGCCGGGAAGAACCTCACGATCTCTCCGCTTCCGATATCGCGGAACGGCCAATCCGTCTCCCGGTCGAGCTCCGCCTGATCCTTCAGGGCGGATTTCGCTCCCGCCGAAAGGGTAATGGTGACGCAGGAGCGGGGCTTGACCTTCAGCCGGCGCTCGACGCGTTCGCCCGAGGTCATGCGCATCAAAAGCGCGAACAGGTCCTCGTCCACACGGGGAAAAATGGTCTGGCTTTCCGAATCCCCCAGCCGGGTGTTGATTTCCAGAAGATGAGGGCGCCCCTCCGCATCGATCCGAAGGCCAAGATAGATCGGCCCGCTGTAGGATATGCCGCGCGCGCGCAGTCCCTTGAGCACCGGCTTGAGAATGCTGTTGGCGATCGTCTGGTTCAGCGCCGGCGAATCCATCATGTGGGGCGAGAGGCTGCCCATGCCGTCGCAATTGGCACCGCCGTCGGCGTCATGGCTTTTCTTGAAGTCCTGGGCGGACGGCAACTCGACGATGCTTCGACCCTGGACGAAGTAATGCGCCGAATAATCGACGCCGGGCAGGTAGTCCTCGGCGAGCACCTTGAAGGGCGCCCCGGGATTTTGCGCGATCACCGCGTCGATTTGCGCAAGCACGTCCTGCGGCCGGGTCCCGGCCGGAACCGGGATCGCGCCATTGCCGTTGCGCGTCAACCAGTCGACCTTGACCATCTTCGGCAGATTGGACGGGTCGGACAGGAACGCGCCCAGCGCCGCCCGATCCTCAAACAGACGCGCCCGCGGCGTCGGTACGCCGTTTTCGCGGCAGACCTCCTTGCAGAACCATTTGCTGCTTTCGAGCCTGGCGGCCTTGCTCGACGCACCGAAGACGCGAAAGCCGCGCTGCCTCAGCTCATCGGCGATCCCGTCGTCGAGCGCTTCGATGTGCGAGACGAACACAAGGTCCGGCCGCAAGTCCTCGCAGGCGGCAATGACCGAGCGGAAATCATCGATTCGCGGCGCACGCGCGATCCTTTCGCCAAGGACCCCGCCGGTCCCTGGAAGATAGTGGACCTTCACCGTCCTGGAATTGGCAACGAGGGCCGCACAGATGCTGTGCCCGCGTCCCGTTTTGTCGACAACCACCACAGTATGGGTCATGGATTTTCCTTCCTGGAAAGTGAGAGGCGGGACGATCCCGGCTCCAGGTGTCAAGGGACGCCCCGTCACGCCGTCACGGTCCTGGCGGTCGCGCGAAAGGAATTTTCCCGAAGGTTGCATTCGCCCAAATGCGCCGGGAGCCCGCCCCAGACTTCCGAAAACCGGTCCGGCGTCCGGCCAACATATCCAGGACGTTCCGCCGAGGAATTCGGCCAGTCGCAGTTGGGGGCAATGTGGTGCAGGTCGTGGTGCACCGTGTCGCCGACGACGACGAACAACCGCGCGGGCATGTGGATCGACACCGCCCTGATCCACCACGGGATCCAGGCAACGAACGTGTTTCGCTCCGGCGCCTTGCAACAGCACACGCGGGTGAAACTCAGGAAGTCCTTCTTCTCCCGGTCGCGGATGGTCTGGTTGGAAAACGCCCACCACCGGTGCTTGCTGGCCGTGTAGAGAAAGTTGGAAATCTGGAAGCCGATCGTCAGCGGCAGCAGCCAGAAGAGCCCGAGCGCGACGTAATAAGCGGACCCGAGGAAAACCCCCGGCAGCGCCAGAGCCGCGAGATAGGCCCAGGACAATGCGAGCCGATAGAGCGGACGCGCATCGATGAAATTCGCCCTGAGCCTTTCGGCCAGGAACCGGACATGAAAGACCGGCGACAGACAGATCAGGACGATCCGGCGGCAGAGGCGGCCGCGACTTTCCTCCAGTCCCAGTCCCGCGTTGCGCAGGAACAGGACATCCGCGTCGTCTTCAAAGCACGGTGCCCGGTGGTGCATGAGATGGGATTTCTGGTTCTCGCGAAACGGCGTTCGCAGGAGCAGTGTCGTCAGAACCTCCCCCAGCACGTGATTGGCAAGGGGCGTTTTCAGCACCTTGTAATGAAGCGTCTGGTGGATGACGAGAACGTCCAGGCGTCGCATTCCGCCGGAGACGAAACAAAAGCCGAGCATGTAGACCAGGCCGCCGCCGATCCCCCCCAGAGAGAGCGCAAGGCCGATCAGGGCGAAGCCGGCAACAATCGAGGCGACGCCGATCCCGACGACCTCCACCGGCGACAGCGGCCGGGCGGCCGGATCACGCGAGCCGCGAATGCCGCTGAGCCAGGTCACGAAAGACTGGACCCCCGGCGGCAATCGGTGCGCCAGTTCCTCGCGGGCGGGAGACAGATAGGTCGACGTCATCTCGTGAACCCTCCCGGCCTCAGCTGGCGAACAGCACATCGTTGGTTTCGTGCGTCATCTCCGCCGCCAGGTCGCGCTCGTTCGCCCAGGTCATGTTGACGATCAGCCGCTCGCCGCCGCGGGCGATCGGCGTCACGCGGTGAAGGTATTTCTGGGCATTGAGGAGATAGGCGTCCGCTGCGTCGCAGCGGTGCGTGTGGATCGCCCCGCTCAGGAGCGTTTCGTTGACCTTCGGATTTTCCTTGTCCCAGCTTCCACCGCCACATAGCTGCAAGAAGCCGCCCTGGGCGACGTCCGGCGCCTTGAGATAGAGGACGAAGGCAAAGGAGTAGTCATCCCAGTGCCAGCCGTGGGTATCGCCGTCGCGAAAGAGGTTGCTGAGCACATATTCCTCCGGGGGCCACGGGACGCGGTGGACCGTCTCTCCGGTGATCGCAGTCAGAAACCCGCGCACCGCCTCGCACGCATAGATCCGGGGGATGAAGAGGCTCTTTTCCCTGAGGATGTGCTGGCCGACGGTGCGCATCCGGCGCGGCGTGTCGCCGGTGCTCTTCATGGTCAGGTGCTTGTTGCGCCCGCTGGTCGAGCTGATCCCCTCGCACTCCCGCGTGATCGCGCGATGCAACGCGGACGGCAGGAAGTGCGGGATGCGCACGAAGCCGTTTGCGAGAAAGTCGGCCCTGAAACGCGCGACCTCGGCCTCGCTGTACCGGTCGATCCTGTCGCGAAGGGGCACGAGTGGATCAATATCGCCTTGATAAGTCATGAAATGTCCTCCGCTGTTCAATGGATGCTTGCCAGGCGCGCTGGTCCCGCGCAGGTCGCTGCGACGCAGCGTTTGAGAACCGCAAGCCCGTGGGAAAGGTCGCCGTCGTCGATGGTGAGCGGGGGAAGGAGCTTCACGACCGTCTCGTCCGGCCCGCAGGTTTCCAGGATCAGCCGGTTGTGGAAGCAAAGCTCGCGGATCTGCGCCGCCCGTTTGCCGTCGCGCACGTCGAGACCCTGCATCATGCCGGCTCCCTTGCGCATGCCGCCATAGTCAGCGGCCATGGCATCGAGCGCATGTGTGACCAGGCCCCCCTTGCGGACCACCTCCGACGCGAACAGGGCGTCGGACCAATAGGCCTCCAGGGTGGCGGCCGCCGTCACGAAGGCGAGGTTGTTGCCGCGGAAGGTGCCATTGTGCTCGCCCGGCTTCCAGGCATCCCATTGCGGCGCGATCATGAGCATGGCCAACGGCTGCCCGAAACCGGAAAGCGATTTCGACAGCACGACGATGTCCGGCTGAAGGCCCGCATGCTCGAAGGAAAAGAAGGTTCCCAGCCGACCGCATC
>VCJN01001994.1:0-70195 GCA_006384855.1 Tetraselmis striata
CGCAGTCGGAAACACGCCGCCGTCGGAAAGGCGCAGGGTGTCGAAAGCCTCAGTGCATGCTGGGTCGCGCTAGCGGGAGTTGTAGCGCGGAAGCCGCGCGTTCTCCATTGTAGCGAAGCGGTCGATAAAGTGACGATCCCAGATAGGGTCGAGGTGGTTTAAATGGCGTGGGTTCAACGCCTAATTGTCGAAGTCGATCTCGCGATTGAGGCGGCCAGCTCAGATGTTCGCCTTACTTGGTCTTGATGTAATGTGCACGAATGGAGATGTCGTTGGTGTCGCGAATAAACCACAGCTTCCGCCGTAGCTCGGTCATGAGGAGAGGGGAGCGGGAAGTGAGGTTGGCGAGGATGTGGACCACCCCCATGTTGTCCTCGTGGAGCGGCACATGTCGACCTCGCAATTCCGAAAGGAAGGTGAACACGGCGTATTGGGCAACCTTGACCTCCTTGAAGGTGATGATGTGCAGCTCGCGCGCGGCACATCACTTCCCGCGGTGACCCGTACGATATGTCGCGGTCCGAATGAGGTACGAATATTCGCAACGCGCGCGCCGCGCCATTTCGCCCCGGGGTCCGCATCACCGCCCGCAGTACTTGTCAGGCGTTGCGAGCGGCGCATCACAAACCCGCCATCACACCGCCGCCAGCCAATAACACACCGGTTGCCGCCCACTCTGTAGACATGTCCCCTCACACCTTCGAGGATATGGAGCGGCCATGGTGGATTGAGGGCGCGTGGATGTCTCGGGACGGCGTCCACGGTCAACTCTCGCGACTGCCGCCCGATTGAGCATCCCCATCGCGGTATCGCGTTTTGCAAACACCACACGCAACTAGGGTCAAGCCTGCGTGGACAGAAAAGCATCTTCGTCCAAATAGAAGTCCGAGACAATGTATGTTATGCCCTTACTTGCCCGACCGAGCCGGCGACACCAGGGCGAGGATGTGGCTAGGGGAGGCGCGTAGATCGGCTGATGCGGGATCGCCACGGAAGTCTCGCAGCAGCACGCCGCTTGCGCGGCCGCAACGATCGCGATCCGCCCAGTATAGCCGTATATTAATGGATATGTGTTGTTGCCGGTACGGGTGGTCGCGCTATCGGGGGCCGAGAGTCATATGGGTTGGCTGGGGGCTAGCCCTTTGGCAATGGGTTGCGCGACGCGCGCGTCGCGATGCCGAGGTCGGACTCTATACCGACGGCGAACCGCATACCGCTAGAACAAAGTCGGTCAGTTTTCGCAATGTCGTACGGGTTACTACGAGAAGTGATGTGGGTCGCCATTGTATCGGAAGCCGCACGCCTCGGTGCTCTCGTTGAGGACGGCGCTTCACCCGTAGCCGGAGTTGTCGACGTCCATGCAGCCGGTCTCGGCATACTTGTCACTTTCCCGCCGACCCGTATCACCGGGTACAGTACTCCGTCTGTACTAAATCGAGCGAGCCGGCGCGCCTATTCGTATTGGTAGTGTAATCGTCCTGCGAAACGGTGGACCGTCCGACTACCGGAGGCCCACCACTAGGCCAACTGCTAGCCTGCGCCCACAACGGAGTGAAGAACAGTCCCTCGATAAGGACAACAATGTAGCCACCGTGAACATCGACAGACCCGAGGAGCAACATGAGGCCGGGGCCGGCATATGTTTCGCCGCGCTACGCGGGGGCGGAGTTGAGCAACCCGCGATCCGCACGGTCGTCGCATCAAAGAAAATCGCGGGAATACAGCTCCCACCATCGACCCGCCGTCACCTCCGCACATTGAAATGACCATCCCATCTTGTCCTAGCCGGTCTCCCCGCCGGCACAGACGATGCCACCCACGTGGCCATGCCGTTCGGCAACATGGTGGTGCAGCACAAAGCGACGGACGATGAGAAGTCGCACAGCCGTACCGTGTCGATCCTGATCTGCACCCTCAGCCCCAAGATCAGTGTTCGAATCCTATCAAGAGATGTTCGAAAGGCGACTCGCTGCCTCCCCAAACCCAGTGCCACCGACCAAGCTGGGCCGAGTGGCGCTAGGATCCCTACTACCACTGGGTCCGCCAACCTGAGGTTGGCCGGCCAAAGGACTGCCGCCACCGTCATGCAGACCCAATGGACATGAGAAGGCACGGCGATCCTCCATCGCCAGGGCAGCCGCAACTGCACCCGCCTCTTCGGAGCACCGCACCTTGACGGCATCGAGCGACCGGTGCACAAGGTGTGGCTTCGCTTCCCGCCGTTCAGACGCCTTACGGAGGCCGACATGTGGCCCCGCCTGGCGGAAGGCCTCATCCCGGCTTACGACCTACCCCAACTAGTAGGCGACGCGGCGGCAGACCAACTTGTGGCGACACTAGCGGACACCTTGGCTTAGGCTGGCGTTATGGCATGGGCCGAGTACATGACCGATCCAGACGCAGACGACGTCGTCGTTCCTAACCCGCACCTTGCCGGGCCCCGTAGTGGAGGTCCGCGAGGTGTGGGCTCGCTGCTCGTCCGACTCGGTGCGACTCGAACTACTTGATTCCGAAGCGGCACGTCTGCTACACGCACGATGTCCGCCACGACGCCGTACTGGCGCTACCGATCGGCGACCAAACCCATGGCCGGGCGGTAGTCCATGCCACTATCTAGCATAACGAAGACCGCGAGGAGCAGCCCGCCACCCGCCAACAGCAAGGCAGGCTGCCCCCGGCGCTGGCCAAGCAGTTTTTCCCCGATGCGCATTGACAGCCCGCGCGATATGCACCGCCCCCTTTGCCGACCTAGGGATGCGACCGACGGCGAGCACCTGGCAAAGGCGCAATCGCCCCCACCATCAGCCAACGCATCAACACTCCCTCGGAGCTGCCGCAAACCAGGTGGCTAGCAGACACAATGACGGTTGTTGACGTCAACATGGCGCATCACAACACCGAGCCGACGATGTTACACGTGGGGGCCGACAACATCTGCGCCATCTCTCACAACAAAGAGGACACGGGTTTCGCAACCACTATATATCGCTGCTATATGCTATATGCTGCCTTGAAGCGGACGCGGAGGCGGCCAAGGGGTGGGGTCCCCTCGCACTAGGCGAACTGAGGGGCGGTGCCCCTCACAGCTCCCCCCAAAACAGAGGAGGAGGGGTGCTTAGGGTTGAATACATGGTGATGTAGTAGGGGCTTAGCCCACGAGGAATCACCGTGCCAACTGTTGGGAAGGGCGCGGGGGAAATGGGGACCTGGCTTCTAGAGAGTTGCACGCTATGCACTATTCACATAGTGGCCATTATGCGGATTCTTGCCGCCGAGCCGTAAGGCAGCTGGCATGTCTAGCATCAAAGACTGAGCGAGAACGAAGTTCCAAGCAATTTCAAATTTCAAATAAATGTGGTGTCTGATAGGGTCATTCCGTTGGCTGCTTCAAAAACGGTTGTGTCGGAGTGCTCGTTGCCGTCGACCCCAAGTGTGCTTTGACGTTTTGAATGATTGCTCGGAGTCCGGCGTTGGCCGGTGTTGGTAATGATGTCGGACTATGTGTTCCAGTGTCATTTCGTGTGCGTGCCGTCGCGAGGTGATTGTTATTCGGTACATCACTTGCTCGACTAGGTGCAAGCGAATTGCGATATCCAAGAGGATATGTTCCGGGAGTTCGGAGTCCAACGCCACCGAGATGTCAGTTCTGCTTTGATGATAGTACGGCGGATTGCGTATGCGTCCACTCCCACGGCAATGGGGGTCTTGCCTGGGGTAAAAAGCCCCACGCCGATTCCTCTCGCATCGCCGCGGAGGATACGGGAGCCGCATGTGTGCGTGTAGCTATTCGGGTCACATCGTCGTGTAAGAGGTTGAATGAGCTGGAATATGTTTAAAAGTGGGCGGAGCACCCATGTTGTGGGTGTCGAGTGTCATTCGGGGGAAGGGGGAAGAGGGTCTTGGGAGGCGGGGGCATGTTGTCGCTGCTCTGGTCGCTTCCAAGCCTACCGGTCGCTACTGGGTGGTGTCAATGTGGAATAAGTGCAGATTGTGTACCGTCGGCGGGGTATAAGGCCTATACAGTAGCGCGGTTGTCATCGTGGTTGTGGCGGCGACGGCGTTGATGTCGATTGCATAGGTAGGGGGCGGAGACGACCATGTATACTCCCACTGGCCATTTTGTGCCGAGGTTTGCGTCCGTGGCTGGTTGTGTGTATTGGTGTGGGGACCGGAATTTTGTCCAGCCTGCGGGGAGCTAGTATAGTTTCTGCACGTAGGTAGGGGTGGTTTAGAAGGCCACTTGACTTCCCGCGGTAACCCTCACGACATGTCGCGATCCGAATGAGGTACGAATGTTCGTAACGCGCGCGCCGCGCCCATGCGCCGTGAGGTCCGCATATAGCTGCCCGCAGTATCCTCCCGACACTGCGGGCGGCGCATCACGGACCCGCACTTCTCTTCAAACCAGCGCGCCAGCTGCCGCACCCACTCAGTAGACCTACCCCCTCACCCCTTCGAGTACATAGAGCGGTCGTGGTGGGAGGGGGCGCGTGGATGTCCGCCCGGGCCGACTGCCGCGAGGTCCACCCTCACGACTGCCGCCCGTGACCACCCCCATCGTGGTATCTCGTTTTGCTAACACCATGCGCCAAAAGGGCCAAATAAAGCTGCTCTCATATAAAGGCAGCTTCGTCCAAATAAATGTCCTAGACAGTGTACGTTATGCCCTAACTCGCCCGGCCGAGCCGGCGACACCAAAGCTGGTAGGTGGTAAAGATGGTAGGTGGAGGCGGCACGTAGATTGGGTTACTGCGGGGTCGCCACAGAAATCCCCTAGCGCGCCGCATGTGTAGCCGCAATGATCGCTAGCCGCCCACCAGCATCGCCGTATATTGAGGTATTGCTGTCGGTACGGGTGGTCCCGGTATCGGGGTTGGGAGTCGTGGGTTGGCTAGGCGCTAGATAGACCAAGGGCAATGGGCCGCGCGACGTACACGTCGCGCTGCCGAGCAGGTTGCTAACAGTGCCAACGGCCCAACATGCATACCGGTATAAAAACAAATTGGGCAGTTTTCGCAATGTCATACGGGTTATCGCGGGAAGTGATGTGGCGGCTTTATTGTATGACGCGTCTGTCCAGTCGGGAAGGGTGAGCACGTACGGTGGCAGTAGCGTTTAGGTGGCGTTTGGCGTACACAATACGGAAGGCGTGCGTGTTTGCGGCTTGCATCATGCATTTGTCATCGTATTCGGGGTTGGCTAGTAACGTTTTTGCCCACAATCGGAGGGGGGGGGGGGGGGGGGAGTTGTAGCCATGCCCGAGGCCACAATCGGAGAGCTTCATGTCGTCAGCGTCCCAAGCTGGTGCTCATGTGCATCTATTCAACATGGCAGTCGCTGAGGTTTTGATCGGGTATGGGTATATAAGAGCGGTGCCAGCAACAAGGCGTGCTAGCTAGCGACTCCCGCGTCCAGTGTGTGCATTTTAGGCATACCATGATACAGCCTGGCCAGTTGAAAAGGATCTCAGCAGCATGCATGCGGAAGGACTAACCCCCCCCCCCCCCCCTCCCCCGGCCCGCCCCCACTGGTTGCTAACTTGCTGGCTTTTTGCGGTCGTACATTGCATCTAAATGCACATGCTGGTGACCCCGACCTGCACGCGAATCGATGAACCGTGTACATGGCGGATAAAGCCCATACTCAAAAAGCCGCTAGATCGGCGGTAGAGTCGTAGATTCGCCGCTAATCTAGGAAAACCCCATATTCGAAAGCCGCTAGTTTGTATATTCAATCTAAGACGTCGTAGATTCAACCTCCGAAGGTCCTAGATTAGCGCAAATCTAGGACAAAACAAGGAAAAATCTAGGCATCGAGGGCCTTTCGGGCCCATTCGGTACGTATCCTGGGCCACCCCGCGATCGCCATACATCATCGCGACTGCCGCCAACTCCACCGCTCCTCCAGCACCCACGCCTGGGTCCCGCGGCCTATCCAGTGCCGCCCCGCCCGCCCAGCACCATGCATATATATGCATCGATTCCGGGGCATTGGTCATGAATATCCCTCCGTCCCGTTAGGCTTGCATCGTTGCATAGTCGGGCGCCCCGTCGCCGCCACCAGCGCGCTCATCGTGACACGAGATAATGGCATGGCGATGAACAGCAAGGCCAGATACAAGCTACCCGCCAGTTGTCTTGGGAGACGCATAGTGTAGCACGGGGAGGGGGTTCTGAGGTGGGGTACCGACGGGTGGGGAGAGTGAGCAATGAGCAATGATGCGGGCCGCGGCGGCTTTTGGGTAAACTCCTGCGGCCGGGCTGGCGGGCGGCGCGGCCGAAGCGAGATGTATGGCAATTTGAGACGGTAGTTATTCGAATGTGGTGTAAAATCATAGATTGCGCACGATGTCTTCTAGAGCGGCAAAATAATAATCTTGGAAGTCGAATCTATAATAATCTAGCGGCTTTTCGAATGTGGACCTAATGGCCCAGCCACCTTTTATCAAAGCGGTGAAGCGGCTTTATTTTATGTAGATACTCGTACTATCTATATCCTACCATATTAATTACGAGGTAAGTCTGTGAATCTGTCTGTTATTTGTCTGTCTGTATGTCGCCGACTTTCAGTACGGTTTCACATAGATTATTAGATAGATCGAAAATGTATCCGTTATATATTCCGTCATATAATTCCGCACATGCCAAAATAACCGTCATGCTTACCTGTTGACTACCTCTCCCGGTAAGAGTACCGGCCGCCCGGCTACCGCCGGTCGGGCCTGTCGTCGCCGTTGGTCCTGTCTATGGGGCAGGCATGGCGCGCAGCGCCGAGCCCGCCGCGTGGACCGGACCCGGACGCCAGACGCCATCGTTTCGCCAGACGCCGGACGGCCGTCGCCCGTTCGTCTCGCCGCTTGTCCATCGACGGCGGACGCCGGGCCCGGGTCGGCGGACGTGGGACTGTACAATATTAGCGACTACTACGACTGATCCTTGAGGCTCTCTGGATTCCACACTCCGCTGCAACGGGTCTACTTGTATATAATTATCAGCAAGACCCGGGGCCCGCCGTCCTTCGATGGACGGGCGGCGAGGCGGAGGGCGGGGCGACGGTCGTCTGGCAAAGCACGAACGGCGGTGTATGGCGTCCGGGTGCGGTCGTCCACGTGGCGGGCTCGGCGCTTTGCGCCATGCATGTCAACCCTGCAGACATGACCAACGGCGACGACCGGCCCGACCGGCAGCGGCCGGGCGGCCGGTACCCGTACCGGTACAGGTAGTCAGCAGGTAAGCGCGACGGTTATTTTGGCTTGCGCGGAATTATGACGGAATCTATAATGGATACATTTTCGATCTATCTAATAATCTATGCGAAGCTGTTCTGAAAATCGGCGACAAACAGATAGACACACATACTCACAGACAACTGACTCACCTCGTAATTAATACAAGTTGACCCGTTACATTAGTCGTGTGGAATCCAAAGAGCCGCAAGGATCAATCGTAGTTTAGTAGTCCCTACAGTGTACAACCCCGCGTGCGCCGACCCGGGGCCCTGCGTCCGTCAACGGACGGGCGGCGAGGCGGAGGGGCGACGGTCGTCCAGCGTCCGGCGACGGACGAACGACGACGTCCGGGTCCGCTCCGTAGACCCGACGAACGGCCCGACCGGCGGCGGCGGCGGTACATTAGGTTTCAATCATGCATTCGAGTCTGGTTTGCCAAAAAGGGTGCGGAGGCTTGTTTACACGGAAAAGCGCCATTGCATGGCTAGGAAGGTTCAGTGAAAGGGGAGGGAATGTCGGAGGAGGAGCCCGCAGGGCGGAGGCAGAAAACGGGAGGGCGCTGCCGAAGGCAGCGAGCTGGAAGATGGCAGACGAGCTGCGGGTGGCTGTCCTAAGTAGCTCCCCAGCCGGGAGCGCAGGGCTCGCGGGCGATGTAGCAGCCCGTACCAAAACCCGATGGTAACCGCTTGAAACCACGGAAGACCGTACGGGTCGCACTAGGACAGTTTAAATCCGTTAGGAAACCCCATAAACACGTTTAGATCATTTCAATCATGCATTCGAGTCTGGTTTTGCCAGTTTACACGCGGTTCGCTTACGACTGCGAGCGTAGGCAGTCGGCAGGCGTGTCGACCAGACGAAGGCGGAAGATGTCTTGAGTTGTAGAAGGCGTCTCGCGCCAAGAGGTTTTTCGGTCGAGGCGCAGGCGCATCAGACGCGGACGGGAGATGTTAACGCCGGCATGACATAGGCCGGACGTGTCGCAGAATTAAGGCGCCGTTTCCCGACGGCGCCCTATAGCATTGGCCGCGCGCCATGGTGGCGTGCGGCACGAGCCGGAACTGCTGCATGCCAATAGAGGCAGGGCTAAAAGTGGCCAAGTTGGGGACGAGCGCCCAGCAAAGCAGCGGCACATGCACCAGTAGGACGAGTACAACTGCGCGCACGAGCGCGCGAGCGCGCCGCGTACGGCCAGGTACAGTACTGGTGCGCAGTACCCGACGCGATGGTAACTCTATACATGTATTGGCGATGCACGTTACGAGGGGTGGATACGCAACGCGCGATGACAGCGATGTATTGATGCTGCCATCACCAGCGGTGGTTGTTACGCCCCCTTGCGCGAAGAGCGGCGGGTGAAACGCACAACGCTGAGGGGCGCGGGAACGTGGGACCCTGTGTGAACGTGTCGTACCGGCACTTAGGTGTGTCGGGGTCGGTTGTCGGCGACGCCGCAGAAGACTCGCCGACTCGGTAAGCAGCTGTCGCCGTGGGTCGTTCTCCACGGAGAGCGGTGAGCTGCTGACCACCCCACAAAGCGCAGGCTTAGGATGATGCCACGAAACGCACAAGTCGCGTTAGGTGGCGGAGCTGTCCCCCGGCGGGCAGCTCGTGTTGTCACAGATGCGTTGCCGTGACGTTGGAAGCGGGTTGGCCGGCGTAGAGGCCCTTGGAGCCTATGCCGGCACGTAACGATGCCAATGATGTCGGGGCGAGGGTGAAGACGAGGCGGCCGCTGCTGCTGCACCAGCGACGGTCGCCGAAGTCCCAAGCCCAGAGTTGGCCAGGGGTAGTTACGTACACCACGAGACGCCAGGCACGCCAGGTGGTAGAGCTGCCCCCCGGCGGGCAGCTGCAGGTTGTCGTGGTCCTTGTGACGACGACGTTGGAGTAGGAGGCGTCGGAGACGCAGCGGCACGAGCCGCACAAACGCCTCCCACTGCAACCACAACAAACGTTGCTGAAGCTTCATTGGGGCGAGGGCAACGAGCCCTCTCAAAACACCGGCGCATGAGCGGCGCCACCCCCGTAACAGACCAATTACGCGAGTAATTCCGGAAAACCACATCATGTAACGACCGTTGATGCCACGACGCCCTGCTGCGAGGACACGCGGACCGGGTTGCAGTGTCTTGCGGGACAACAAGTGGTCGCCCCGACGACACCGACGGACGTCCTCCTCGGTCCGCGCCGATTTGTTGCGGTGGGCGTAGTTGTCGTCGTTGACAACCGTGATGAGCAGCGGCCATGGTGCCGAGCGCGTCCACCTCACTTAAACCTCAAGAGTTGTCTACTACGAGAAGGCGCTCCACTGCGGGAGCACCGAAGGCCTGTACTGCGACTCGACTTCGGGTGTTGAGGTTTAAACCCCCCCCAGCGGGGACCCCCCAGCTCCAATTCCTTGCCGTGCGCATCGCTACCCGAAATCGTCCCAGCTGCAAAGCCAGGGCAAAAGTAACGGAAAACGACCTCGGGCGCACGAGTAGCGAAAACCGCATTACCGAGGGACTGTCTGCCGCTGCCTGATTTTGTAACGCATGTGCGCGGCACGACGACTCACTACCGGGTGGATGAACCTCGGTGCGGACTTGTTCAGCCTCAGTGACCCTCGCGCACACAAAGCAAGTACGCGAAGCCGCTGCCGAAGGCAGCGAGCTGGAAGATGGCAGACGAGCTGCTGGTGGCTGTCCTAAGTAGCTCTCCGGCCGGGAGCGCAGGGCTCGCGGGCGATGGGGCAGCCCGTACCAAAACCCGATGGTAACCGCTTGAAACCACGGAAGACCGTACGGGTCGCACTAGGACAGTTTAAATCCGTTATTAGGAAACCACATAAACACGTTTAGATCATACTTATAGTAAAGCGCGGCGGTTATTTTGGCATGCGCGGAATTATGACGGAATATATCACGGATAATAATATATGCGAAACCGTTCCGAAAGTCGGCGACAGCCAGACAGACAGACTCACTCCGTAATGAATATGGTATTACATGAGCTAGCAGCAGAAATCGATATCAGGAAATCAGCCCCCCCAAAAAAGGACAATTAGAAAGGTCCTCTACAGCGACTGCGAGGTGGAATGAATAGGGTAGGATGGCAGGATACTAGAAAAGCGGGCTTTTAGGGTTTGGGATTTTAGGGTAAAAACCCCGCTATATCATGAACAGGGCGATGATTACGCGATGATGACGGCGACGATGGCGGTGACGCTCGCGCGCCATCGCGCGATGCCGAACCCTAAAAAGGTTCTGATACCCTGAACCCGAAAGGCAGTAGTTGCCAGGCAGCCGGCAGACTACATCAGCAGGCAGCTGACGACGCCACCATTTTCGTCGCAATTCACTTGTAACGAAGCTGCTGCACTCGTTCTACCCTGCCTAGCAGCGCTCGCTTTGAGTTTGCCATCTTTAGTCTGGATCCTCAATATCAACTCCAGCAAACTGCTTTTCTATGACATCCGCAGCACGCTGCGCTAGGTTGCTCTCGGCATGGCGGCCGCTTTCAGCATCAGCGGGCAGTTCTACCTCGCTGATTCAGGCTGCATCCCCCGTCCGAGTGGCTGCATATGGCACAACGCAGGAGCCAGCCGTTGGAGTTCGACACACAGCTCGCGGCGGCGTTCTCCTTCCTGCTGGCTCTTTGGGGAAGTGGGCTGTCGCTGCTCAGGTGCTCTCCCAGCGCCCTAGTTTTTGCTTCCCCCTGCGTGTCCTGCTCAGTTATGTTTGGACAGGGGCCGACGTGGCGTTCTAGCACAAGAACTGCATGGCCACGGCGCAGGCGCGGTACTCCAGCTCATTTGGGATTCCACCCAGCGGGGACGGCAGTAGGAAACAAGAAGAGGATTCAGAGACACGGAGCGAGGTGAGGGCCTTAGGGTTGCAATGAATGCCTCTTATGACCCTTTGTGGCAGTGCTGGCAGGTATTGTCGTCTAGTCTCTGCATGCGCGCACAGTTTGCGTCTCGTCGCGCGCATTGCGGCACCCTGCTGAACGGACAATTTTGCTGTCTCAGGATGGCGACGCTGACGTGACCAAAGCCCAGCTGCTCGCGGCCTCGATCCCACACGTGGTAGGGTGAAACCCTGTATGCGTAGCTGCACATACCAAGAACGCATGGCACTGGCAGCTGCCCCACCAATCGCATCACTGCCTCACAACTGATATTTCAACCTTTGCACAACCGTGAACGTTCAGAAAAATCTTGGCTGGTCGCAAGCAGCCATTGTTGCTGGGGCCAAGGACCTGGGGCTGTCACCCTCCATTGGCGGACTGCTGGAGCGTGGAGAGGCAGAGCTTGTTGAGGTGAGGCGTCCTCCGATTACACACACACACACACACACACACACACATTCTAAGGATTGTGTTTTTCAAGACTGCGGCTTGAACACTCTGGCATGCATAGCCAATGCACCATCCTGAAGTCCCTACTGCCAAACCGTCTCAATGCTTCTGTCCATCAGCACGTGGTGAAACAGCAGAATGCAGAGTTTATATCAAAGCTGGAGGGGCTGCAGGCAGGGGATCTGCAGGGCATGCGCATGGGGGACAAGATGTACACTGCCCTGAAGATGCGGCTTGAGATGAATATCCCGTACATTGGTAAGATTGCTGATGATGCATGAACTGCACACTGCGTCATCCATAAAGCTTGACGGCTGCCCCTTCCCTCGGCTGTGGAATGGATGGCGAGACCGGGAGTAATTATTCACATAATCTGGCCAGGCCGCTGAACCTGTGCTACCATTGCATGTGCGACTCCCCGCAGACTCCTGGCCTCAAGCGCTGGCAGTACTCACCCAGCCACAGAACGCACCGCACTCGCTGGCGTTATTGACAAATCTTGTGGATGACATCTGGCACACTTTGGGAGATCGCTCTGTGGACATGAGCTGGTACACCAAGCGGGGCCTTCTGGCAGGTGAGTCGATCACAGTGGTGCTCCAGCGTGGCTCCAAGGATTGTCCTACCCAATTTGATGTTGATTTCAGATTTAAGGACGTACATGCTCCCGGCCAACGCCTGGTCAACTGTCGTATTATTGTTTGCCGGCAGTGCATGACGCTGATGTACCACTGACAGGCAATTATATGCAGGCATTTACGTCTCCACAGAACTCTACATGTTGACAGACTCATCCCCGGACTTCCATGACACATGGGAGGCACTCCAGCGGCGGCTGGATGATGTGGAGTCTGCAGGTACAGCCATGTGCACCTTTTCCTGATAGATTCCGCCCTGCATATACATGGCTTTACCTTGCTACATCATGCGGCCGTTTGACATGGCGACCGTTTTAATGTGCCGCCCATGTGGACAGGGGGAGCGGTGCGAGAGTTCAGTAAGCAGCTGGAGCGCCTCTTTGGCAGTGCCGGATTCCCAAGCACCGCGCAAACAAAGCCTTCTCCAGAGGGTGCCAGTCAAACTCAATCTGGGGCTGATTCTTCCCGAGGGTCGCAACAGAAAGAGACATCACAGTCCGAGGCGAAGTGATATAAATGTGAAAAGCCATGTTGATGTAGGAATTGGCGGTGGTACAGATGTGATCGGCTAGTTTGTCTGTGTGTCTCGTTGTCACTGGCAGCGCTACCACTTGGAGCTGTCTTTGGCCCTGCATGCTGCATCTTTCTCCATACCATTCATGACATGTCTAGGGCAAATTGTAAATGGTGGTCATATCCTATCGAAATCCCTTATCAAGAGTTCCATACCCTTGCAATGCCTCTGGGCAAAGTGTCATGAAGCCCAGTCATCACCGCTATTAAATATGAGAAACCGGAGGTCATCAGTAGGGACTAGAAATGGTGGCAATACAGCACGGCAGCGCTCAAACTACCAATATGGATTACTACGGGCAGACAGGTACAGAAACCCGATGATGTGTAGAACATAGTACCCTGTATACTGATGTGTTGTCGACTTCAGTTTACAGTGGCGCGCAGAGGCTGGCGGAGCCGGCCCGGGCCCCCCAGTCCCATACAGTAAGAATCTATAGTTGTATAGCAGATATCCCTGTACGGAATCCACAGCGACAATAAATCCATATTTACATGAGACAATTGACAGTGGCTATGGGTCGTCGAACAACGGGCCGAAATTTCATTCAACCATTTTGGGGCCGCATTAGCCAAAGATGTGAAAATCTTACATTGTCGGGTGTGAGTAGGCCCACGGGGCGTCCGCATGGAAAAGGGTAGCATAGCGGGGTGGGTGGGTTGCACTAGCTGGTCAGCGGCGCGAAGGCAGACGGTGGACTCCCCTTGTGGTGCGGGCGAACGTTGGGCTAGCCGAGGGGGCGCACCTTCCACTTGAGTGGACGTCACTAGCCGTGCACGATGGCGCTAAACTAGCAGTAAAGGCATCAGTGTGGGCGCATTACGAATCGTTAGCCCATACTAAAACATGGGCGGGAACATATATGTCCATGTGTCATATGTCGATATGTGTCAAACCCGTTGCAACAGTACAGTGCGGGTGTCCCCGCGGGGGTTGTGGCCAGGCTGCACATTATGATACAATTACGCACCCGAGGATTTCCCAGTGCCCGCTGATTGGCCCGGATTCATGCCATGCCTGATCATCGGGTCCTTCAACACTACCATGCATGTGGTGGAAGTGAATATGAGACTATCGAATTTATTCCGCGCAATCGGTTGTCCTGCCAAAGCTGGTACGGGAGTACGGGCCCGCCCTTGGCCCCTTATACGAGGCGGTCCGCGCCGAGGTGTCGTCCGTGGCTACGAGTGCTTTGCCATGGGCGCGTGAGACGCGCCGCGTGTAAGAGACTGTACGGGCCCTAACCACGTTACCGCAAGAAGATGTGCGGCGCGCACGCGCGGCGTATGGGCACGCCCACGAGATCTTCGAGTTACTTACGGTCAGTAATGCTACGACCACCGCTGCATCGGATCCAGCAGCTGGTACTACGACCCGTACGGGTACGAGCACTAGCGGAGGATTGCGCGTCACCACATCTCCATTTACGGCCACTCCTCTTGGAGTTGGTACTGGTGAGGCCGCCTCTGCTGCCCAGCAATTGCTTCCTATCGGTGGTACGAGTACTGCCAATACCGTTACTACATGCGCTTTTGTAGCTCTGAAGATACCGTCGACGGGCGAATTAGTGGCACACCCTCCGTCAGAAGCCACTGTTTCCCTCCCAGAATCGCTGCCAGGTTCTACTGCTCCGCCCTCGGGTACGGGTTCGGGTGCGACCTCCGATGATCAACCCACGACCATGGTTGTCCAACGCCACCTCAGCCGTGCGATTCGCTTGCGTGACTTCGTGGCCCTCGATCTCAGCTTCCAACGTACTGGTGCAGCGGCCTCGCGACTTGATACCATGCGCCTGTACATCGCGTGCGGGCCGGGCTCCCTATCGCTTTTCCAGTCGGATCACGAGTCCGCCCGCAATATTCCCCATGCTGCTTATGCGGCCGCCGCTGCGCGGGTACTGGGCCTTTGCCCGCGCGGAGGTTCCGCGCTTGTCACTTGCCCTGGCCCAACGTGTGGTATTGATCCCTTATGGCTTCGCTCTACGGATGGCTCGAACCGGAGCGCTACGGATTTCATCGTGGATCATCTACCCATATGCCCCGTAGCGAACTACAAGCACCGCATGCATACCGCTTTGAAGAATATGTGGGCATCTGTGGCAATTGATGCGGGGGCGGTGCTTGACCGGGACCGCTCGGGAGCCGGCGACTTGACCCTTGAGACGAGTGGGCTGCGCCCAGCGGACCGCTCGCGGCCGTCGGACCTGACGCTGGCGGGGTGGGGAGGGGCAGCGTGCGATTACATGATCGACTTCGCGTGCGTGTCCTCCACGACCCCCACTTGGAGCAACGACCCCCGCTGGTGCATCCCGGGAATCGCGGCGACCGAGGCGGAGCATGCTAAGTTGGCAGCGGACCGGGCGTCTTCCGCCCCAGTGCAGGGTGTTCACCGGTACTACCCTTTTGTGGTTGAGGACTGCGGCCGACTCGGGAAGTCCGCTTTGACGGTGGTCTACATCTTCGCGGTGCTGTTGGCTGTGCGCAACTTCCATGGCGGTCCTTCCGCCCCGACCTCTTGCTGTCTTCGTGGTCAATCCGTTCAGGCACTTCGAAACTTTGTCGCCGGCCAAGCAACCTGCTGAGTTCCGCCGTCACCTGTCGCGCACACGGCGGGGGCTGTTGCAGCGGGTCTCGGCTTGCGTGCATGGTACCCTGGGCGGCATTCTCTCTGCCGGTGTGCAGATGGCCAAGTCTGATGCGTGTGCTCGTGCCCACTGTGCGTCTTCTCATGTTACTGCTTCCACCCCGCAGTCGCTGTAGAGGACCTTTCTGATTGCCTTTTATTTTGGTGATTTCCGATATCGCCTTCTGCTGCTAGCTCATGTAATTATATAATAGGTAGCGAGAAACGGCCCTATCTTCCACACATTTTTGGCTTCCTGCCACCACCTGCCCTGCCACAGGACCCAGGAAGCAGCTGCAATGGCACAAACCCCACCGATCCAAGCCCTAGAGTTGCCCTAGGTGTGGGCGGTCGGGCGTGGTCAATGGTACTCGTGTAAGGGTTGCATGCCTATTGGCTAGCCGTGTGGGTCAGGGCCGGGGTGCAGTAACCCGGGCGGCCCTATCTTTCAACACTTTCGACATTTCCGCCGAGCCCGCCCTCCTTGCTGTGCTCGCCGCTCTATCCGCCTTGGTACTGCGCGCCCCCCCCCCCCCCCTCCGGTTCTGAGTCCGCGAGTCCGTATGCTGGGCTGGGGGACGCTTGATGAGTGGGTGATGACGGCGGACGAGGGCGGGATCTCGGGCCCGGGGGGGGGGGGGGGGGGGGGGGCTGAACCTTACAAATTCGTAGCACCTACTTGCTACCAGTTCAGCCACTCGTCGTCCTGATCTATGTAGGCAGGGTTCAGCTCGTCCTCGCCATGTTCCCCATCCTCCTTTTCCTCCTTCTCTATCTCGTCCTCGCCTTCCTCACTGTCGCTGCTATCAAAAACGCGCATTTCGTCACGCGCATCTTGGCGCTCGCGCGCACTTGAATCTTGCCCTGCGGCGATCTTAGCGTCCGCAACCTTGACGTGGGCACCTAGTACACTTAGCTCAGCTTCAGCCACGGCATCGGCTAACTCTGTCTTGCTGCACTTGGCGTCCGCCACCTCCTCCTCTGCCTTGTTTACTTGCTGCTCCTTCTTTTCTTCTGCCTTCGCTGCTGTCTCCAAGGCAGCGCCAGCCCTCTGCAAAGTTGCTGGCCTCACCTTCTTGGGTAGCTTGGATTCGGGCTGGCCGCCTGCTGCAGCCTGCAAGGCTCCTTGGAGCGTTGCATGCGCGGGGTTGTCAGGGCTCTCTTCTGCGCTGAGGGTTGCAGTCAGCGCGCACTCCGCCGCAATAACCCTGGTGTGCCCGCTGGATAAAAATCCACACATAAATGTAAGATGATAATTGCAAGTTTCCCATGCCATATTTTGAGCTGGTAAAAGTCGCTAAGTGCAAGCTAGCTTACTCACCTGAAGTTGTCAATGATCAGCAATATTTTGCCTGTGCGGCGTAGTTCCTCTGTGTAGGGCAGGAACACCGTCTCTACCCAGTAGTGGTAGAGGTCGCCGTCCATCCACGCATTCTTCTGTGTTGTAAGCTCGGCGTCCCTCAGAATGGTGTTTGATAAGTCTAGCTTGTCCCACCAATCTGGCATGTTTTTCCCCTTCACAATAAAAAGAGGTGGAAGCTGTGTGCCATCAGCGACAATGACAGATAGAATAGTGATGGAGAACCGCGATGCGTTCTGCAACGTGTGTGTACGTTTGGCCCCCTTCCTGGTGATGACCCGCTCCGCTCTCCCATCAGGTCTAAAAGAGGTCTCATCTAGATTGAAGATTCGGCTAGGATCTAGCGGACCATGTTCTTTCTCAAATTCAGCGATGGCATTGTATAGTGTGAGCATATCCTTTCTGGTTACAAGCCATCGCTTGGGGTCAAAGCGGTCAGCTACCCGCGCTCGCGGCTCAGGGTGGCGGCGCATGAAACCGCGAAACCATTTTCTAGACATCTTCCCTCGTTTGATCCAGATCTTGGCGACAGGGTCTATCATAGCCACGGCTTTTAATGATGTCCAGTGCGTGCTTCTTGACTGCTCGCTTGCTTAGCGCCAGCCCACGGTCTGCCCAGATCAGGACGTACTTTGCCAGCGACGATTCGTCCTCACTGGTCATGGTTTTTGGGCGGGTTCCAGCAGCAACAACATGAGTCTTGCCATGTTTCATAGCCTGTCTCGCCCTCTTGACAGCAGTGATAAGCGTCGTTCTGTTCACGCCGCAGCTCTTTGCAGCTTTTGCCGGCTTTTAGACACCAGCAAGAACAAGTTTGACAGCATGCTCCAGCGCGCGCTTCGCCTTCTCACCGACGTTGTAGTCACCTCGAGCGTTAGAGGGGTCACTCGACTGACTGAGGGGTTCTTTACGGGGTCGATCTCGCCCACGTTCTGCGTCGGTGGCGGCCTTGCGGGTTGCCGCATGCTTCTTGGGTGGGCGGCCAGACGAGCGCGGTGAGAATTGTCCCGACCTTTCCCTCGTACGACCGCGCATCGCGGCGCGCGATGGCCCACCCGCCATCGAGCTGGCTGACTGGCGAGCCGGCTATGTCGTCCCCCAGGGATTTGGGCAGCCACGCCCCGCCTTGACCGACTACCACGGCCTCTAAGCGGCACTGCAAGGACGGTGGTGAGAGTTAGTGGCGACGCACGGCCACGTGCAGCCGGATGATTCGGATGTGTTGAAACGCGCGCCCGTATTTATTTTCCCGCGACCCGGAAAAAATGCTGACCACCATCGCTTCACCCCTGCCTGGCACACATCAGGAAAGTCCATCGGGGGCGGCCCTCCGCCCTAAGGTAGCCCTACTCAAGGGCTATCGGACGCGCCATAGACAGCTCCTAGTAGTGGCCTAATGGCTGGACAGCTAGGGCTTCTAGGGAAAGTGTTGAAAGATAGGGCATGTTGAAAGATGGGGCCTTTTCTCGCTAATCGTCCGTTACCAGTACTCGTATACCGCCTATCACATAAACGGAATCGTATGATTATAGTAGTTGATTAATTCTTGCGGGTAAAAATACCGAAACTTTACTGTGCTTGGTGATATACCAAAATGATGAAAGCGAGGGTACGTGTCCGGACGCAGACAGATGAAGCACTGTATTCGTATACGAATCGTTGTAGTACCGGATACTTATCGACGGAATTTCACGCAGCTCGACCCGCGATGTGGATTTATTTCAGTACTTTAGGTGTAGTTGATCGCCCCAGTAGGGACCTATTATTTCCTATTTCGGCCAATTATCAACACGAAGTAGAGCGGCTTGGCCGCTATGAGAAAAGGGAGGTGCCCCTATCACCCCTGCATACGGTTCATGGATTAGCCCTTGAAGAATGCCCTGAAGAGGTTACATCGCCAGGACGCAGCACATATTTCGTGCATGAGACGTTACAGTACCGGATATATATCGACGAAAATCCACACGGGCGGCAGGCCGATGCAGCACAGATTTCGTGCATAAATCGTTACAGTACCGGAGACTTATCGACGGAAATCCACGCGGATCGACCGGGTGCATTTCAGGTTTGAAGAATGTCATTTTCAGTACTTAACGTGTAGTTGATCGCACCGGGGACCAATTTCGGCCACTCAACAAATAGGGATAAGGGAATAAACGGATACGGGAATAGTCGCCAGCCCGCTATTTTTGTTATGTGTACGTTATTCCATAGCGACTTACATAGCAGTTGCTAGGATCGTAATGTGTACCGTGGCCGAGGAGCAACATATAGTCACAGTTAGATACACTGCAAGCCGTAGGTATGATGGTTGAATTTGTTCATGAATTTGTACATGATGAATATGTATACATGGCGCATATATGTACACATGGGCATGTATACATTGCGTAGCGCATAATTGACCTTTCTATATTTTGTTCTGAGATGGCCGTTGAGGATGAATTTATCGTACGGTTCTGTCATCATCGGTAGCTACCATGGCGTTGCGGCAGAGGAGGAACTGATTGACGATTCATTTTACGACAGTAAGGTCAGAAGCATGGTCACAACTTAGCAATACTGGTCTCGTTATCCCGGCAGTTGTCCTGCTGGACCTCTTGGGAAGCCACGCCTAACAGGCATAGCAGGCTCCGCAGGCGCGCAAGTGTGCAAGGCCCCCCAAGGGGATCCACGCCCGGCAGGCCCGGCAGGGCTTCCGGGCCCGTCAGCCCCCCAAGGCGAGCCATGCACCGCAGTATCTTATTTGATTCCGTGCACGTTCTTTGTTGCCATGATCACCCCGCAAACTTATCTCAGCGGCTCGTGCATGTACACCATCAACCTTTCATGCCAAGCACACTGCGAGGGTCTTAGTGTCGCGGGTAATCCGAGCCTTTTGCAAGCTACTGCTGTTACCTGCTGATACACATGATTGGCCACAATGTAGATCTTCTTTCTGTGTTGTGCGTGCAAAACCAATGCGCCGCCGTAGCAAGGTATCCGGCAGGACACTCAGCTTGTGTGATGCCCTCAGCAACTACCAACCTTCCTTCATCAGTTGTAATGCATGTTTCTGAACTGAAGGACTCTCAATGACGAAATACTCTGCAAATTCAAATGAACCATATGAAACACTCCATCAGCAATACGGACCGTCTTTTATATGCCATAATTAGATGGTGGGATGGTCTATCTATCTATCCACATCATGCTGTGATATTCAACGCCGTGCCAAAACATTGGTGCGGGGAGAAGTATTATCAACAAGGAAGACAGGTGTCACCAGTATAGTGTGCAATATCACGACATGTAGCAACAGAATTACACTCCCTTTGGAAGATGCTTGTGATGACGAGACACGCTGTGAAATGGTGATGTGAGGCAACTGGGAAATTCTGCGCATGGTGGTCAGCCCTACCAAGATGCTGGGCTGATGGCCAAGGCCATGGCGGCAATTTCCTCCACCATGGCGTTGAGGTCGCACTACTCCATGATAGCGACCCGCTGCCAAAACCTCACTTCCCTCTAGGATGAGTCGACACAATGCCTTCTTCAAGCTGTCTATCAAGCTAGTCTCGGTACTACCGCCCTTATGTCGTACAATGTTAAGTTGTGCCATCTTCGCAGGTTCAGAGTCATTGCCAAACATGTAATTATCATTATTCTCATCTCTTCGCTGCAGGGCGGGGCGGGTGTAGATAGTGAGATGGCTGCAAGGGCTGCTGATGGTGGACGCCACTTGCCGGCACGGCGGCCAGCCTGTGGGCAAAGGTGGTGTTGGCGAAGGCAGACACCCTGGAGTGGCGCTGCGCCAGCGAACATCGCGACAAGCCCTGGAGGTTGCGGAAGACGCAAGCGAGCTATAAACCTTACTTATTGGCCGGTCTTGCGAAAATAATGAAGTGCGCACCCTCCTGTCAGTTTGGCTTAAGTTTCGGAGAGGGGGCACACCATTGCGCTCAAACAGGGTAGCGCGCTACATATAGAGGCTGGGATGGCAGATGCATTGAGGCAGTCCTCACTTTGAGGGTGCATAGCCGCTGAACGCTTTAACTGTGCCTTGAGCTGGATGAAGATTGAGGCAGTTGAAGTCTGACTTGCGAGCATCAAGAGGGGTGCTGGATGTTGACATAAAATTAGATCTAGGTGACCGTGATGTGGGGTCTTGAAAGGATGTGAGCATCAGTTCATCTACTATGTGAGCATCAGGTCTTGAAAGACTGTGAGCATCAGGTCATCAACTATAAAGACTTGTCAGAACCATGACGGTCAAATGCTGTGCGTATCTGGGTGAGCGAGTGAGTGCGTGCGTGCCGACCCTGCACCGCCGCCCTTTATCTATTGATAGTGATCATGTCTGCATGATTGATTCATCTCATTGGCAATATCGCCATCCAGGGGCGTCGAGACGCCCTTGTGGCACTTCTTGTACTTCATCCCCGACCCGCACGGGCATTTCTCATTGGGGCCGACGCGCTTCAGTAAGGCGGGGGTCCGGGCTTCCACTCCCTTGAGCTTGTCGTTCCAATTTCTCTGAAGCTTGACAGTCTCCATCACGAGGTCCACGAAGGGCAAACGTTGGCTGCCCGCCGTCATGGCGTCCACTCTGCCCTGCTCTTCCAGGTCCACCATAGAAATGTCGGCTCGCAGCTGCGCGCGACCAAAGGCAACGCAGTTGTAGACCCTGCTAGCGCAGTCCGCGGGCGAGAGTTCACTGTCCAAGATGGCCTCCATGAGCGTATTGACGAGGTCCTGATATGGCCAGCTGCGCTGATGCAGGGGAGCCTGGCGAACGCCGAGCTAGTGCATCACGAGCTCAGTGTCGGATTCGCTCGGGTTTGCTCGGCGCACTGCGGCCACCCGCTCCGCCATCGTTGCCTGGTGCATTCTTCCGTTATTCCGAGCACACACCGACGAGGATCTGACTGGACTCTCGCGCTTCCATCAGCGGGGCGGGCGTGAGGAGGACTTCGAGCACGGACCGTATCCAAAGCTGCTGTGATTCTCCACACCAGCTGCTGATTCTCCACTCCACTGCTGTGACCGCCTGCGGCTGCGGCACAGCACTGGGAGTCGTCTCTCCACAGCGGCGCGGGCGACCGAATCATAGAATTCAAAATGTGGTCGCTGCCAGTATCCCGTGAGGATTAATCCTTAGGGATTAGCTGCTACCACTCAGTCCCGGGGCGAACTGTACTTTACTTTACCACTCAGTCACGCGGTCACTCAGGTTTGCTAGTGCTACGCACGGGCGGCTGATAGTCGCGCTACTACGGGTGTCCGCCTACTGTGATCACCGTACGGGTGCAGTACATACCGCATGCGTCGCGACAGGAAATCCATAAATTATTTTATTCCCCTACCTCTTGGGTTGAGCGGAGGAAAAGGAGAGCCGCGTCCGAAATCGCCTGGAATACGTGAGAATCGGTACCGGTCGCAATACGGTTCTATCACGGATTGTTAGGCGTCCGTCCTCCTCCGTCCTCCCCCATACGCGCTTCGCGCATGAACCGTCATACGTTCGGTGTTCGCTCGTTTGATTTCACGGTACTGGTACGTGTACGGTAAGATTCTGAATGGATGCGCGTGTATTCTAGCCCAGGCACGTCATATATTCGTCTAAAACGCCAAAATAACGCGGTACAGCAGCGCGTTTTTACTGCTGAATCAGCAAGCGAGACTTGCCCTCTATCTTAATATATATTTATATTTATACAGAGACTATACGACGGTGGTCGAAGTATATGCTGTAAAATGATGCTGTAAAAAGGGGTCGCCGCGGTGCGGGGGCAGTCCGCCGACCCGGGGCCCGGCGTCCGTCGACGGACGGGCGTCGGTCGAACGACGGCGTCCGGCGTCCGGTGCCGGTACAGGCGGCGGGCGTGGCGATTCGCGCCGTGCCCGCCCCGTAGACCTGACGACCGGCCCGACCTGCGCGGCCTCGTGCGGGATGCGGGCCGCCTGTAGGCGGCTTGTACTGTATTGCTGATCTTGTAGTGATGCTTTTTTTTTTTTTTTGGGTAATGCAACTTTTAGCGGTGGGTTGGGTACCGGCCTTTTTGTAATGCACACCAGTAGTCAGCGGCCCGCTGTTACGCGGCTTGCAGATTTAATCTGGTTTACAAAATACAATACGTCTCTTTTGAAAAATAAATTACTGACAAATCTAACGCTAAAAGCATTATTACCCGGAAACAACAGTATTATTACAAGATCAACACTGCAAGCCGGCTAAAAGCGGCCCGCACCACGCTCAACCCAAGAGGTAGGGGCACCTCCACAGATCCCCGGCGCGAAGCGCCGCTTAGTACAGAATTACATGGCCTTTTCCCCTACCTCTTGGGTTGAGCGGAGGAAAAGGAGAGCCGCGTCCGAAATCGCCTGGAATACGTGAGAATCGATACCGGTTGCAATACGGTTCTATCACGGATTGTTAGGCGTCCGTCCTCCTCCGTCCTCCCCCATACGCGCTTCGCGCATGAACCGTCATACGTTCGGTGTTCGCTCGTTTGATTTCACGGTACTGGTACGTGTACGGTAAGATTCTGAATGGATGCGCGTGTATTCTAGCCCAGGCACGTCATATATTCGTCTAAAACGCCAAAATAACGCGGTACAGCAGCGCGTTTTTACTGCTGAATCAGCAAGCGAGACTTGCCCTCTATCTTAATATATATTTATATTTATACAGAGACTATACGACGGTGGTCGAAGTATATGCTGTAAAATGATGCTGTAAAAAGGGGTCGCCGCGGTGCGGGGGCAGTCCGCCGACCCGGGGCCCGGCGTCCGTCGACGGACGGGCGTCGGTCGAACGACGGCGTCCGGCGTCCGGTGCCGGTACAGGCGGCGGGCGTGGCGATTCGCGCCGTGCCCGCCCCGTAGACCTGACGACCGGCCCGACCTGCGCGGCCTCGTGCGGGATGCGGGCCGCCTGTAGGCGGCTTGTACTGTATTGCTGATCTTGTAGTGATGCTTTTTTTTTTTTTTTGGGTAATGCAACTTTTAGCGGTGGGTTGGGTACCGGCCTTTTTGTAATGCACACCAGTAGTCAGCGGCCCGCTGTTACGCGGCTTGCAGATTTAATCTGGTTTACAAAATATAATACGTCTCTTTTGAAAAATAAATTACTGACAAATCTAACGCTAAAAGCATTATTACCCGGAAACAACAGTATTATTACAAGATCAACACTGCAAGCCGGCTAAAAGCGGCCCGCATCCCGCACCACGCTCAACCCAAGAGGTAGGGGCACCTCCACAGATCCCCGGCGCGAAGCGCCGCTTAGTACAGAATTACATGGCCTTTTCCCCTACCTCTTGGGTTGAGCGGAGGAAAAGGAGAGCCGCGTCCGAAATCGCTTGGAATACGTGAGAATCGATACCGGTTGCAATACGGTTCTATCACGGATTGTTAGGCGTCCGTCCTCCTCCGTCCTCCCCCATACGCGCTTCGCGCATGAACCGTCATACGTTCGGTGTTCGCTCGTTTGATTTCACGGTACTGGTACGTGTACGGTAAGATTCTGAATGGATGCGCGTGTATTCTAGCCCAGGCACGTCATATATTCGTCTAAAACGCCAAAATAACGCGGTACAGCAGCGCGTTTTTACTGCTGAATCAGCAAGCGAGACTTGCCCTCTATCTTAATATATATTTATATTTATACAGAGACTATACGACGGTGGTCGAAGTATATGCTGTAAAATGATGCTGTAAAAAGGGGTCGCCGCGGTGCGGGGGCAGTCCGCCGACCCGGGGCCCGGCGTCCGTCGACGGACGGGCGTCGGTCGAACGACGGCGTCCGGCGTCCGGTGCCGGTACAGGCGGCGGGCGTGGCGATTCGCGCCGTGCCCGCCCCGTAGACCTGACGACCGGCCCGACCTGCGCGGCCTCGTGCGGGATGCGGGCCGCCTGTAGGCGGCTTGTACTGTATTGCTGATCTTGTAGTGATGCTTTTTTTTTTTTTTTTGGGTAATGCAACTTTTAGCGGTGGGTTGGGTACCGGCCTTTTTGTAATGCACACCAGTAGTCAGCGGCCCGCTGTTACGCGGCTTGCAGATTTAATCTGGTTTACAAAATATAATACGTCTCTTTTGAAAAATAAATTACTGACAAATCTAACGCTAAAAGCATTATTACCCGGAAACAACAGTATTATTACAAGATCAACACTGCAAGCCGGCTAAAAGCGGCCCGCATCCCGCACCACGCTCAACCCAAGAGGTAGGGGCACCTCCACAGATCCCCGGCGCGAAGCGCCGCTTAGTACAGAATTACATGGCCTTTTCCCCTACCTCTTGGGTTGAGCGGAGGAAAAGGAGAGCCGCGTCCGAAATCGCCTGGAATACGTGAGAATCGATACCGGTTGCAATACGGTTCTATCACGGATTGTTAGGCGTCCGTCCTCCTCCGTCCTCCCCCATACGCGCTTCGCGCATGAACCGTCATACGTTCGGTGTTCGCTCGTTTGATTTCACGGTACTGGTACGTGTACGGTAAGATTCTGAATGGATGCGCGTGTATTCTAGCCCAGGCACGTCATATATTCGTCTAAAACGCCAAAATAACGCGGTACCGCAGCGCGTTTTTACTGCTGAATCAGCAAGCGAGACTATTCAGCGACTATTCCTTACTTATACGGTAGTCCAAGTATGATGCTGTAAAAAGGGGTCGCCGCGGTGCGGGGGCAGTCCGCCGACCCGGGGCCCGGCGTCCGTCGACGGACGGGCGACGGTCGAACGACGTGGCGATTCGCGCCGTGCCCGCCCCGTAGACCTGACGACCGGCCCGACCTGCGCGGCCTCGTGCGGGATGCGGGCCGCCTGTAGGCGGCTTGTACTGTATTGCTGATATTATCTTGTTGTAGTGCTGTTTTTAGGGTTTAGGGTTTTTGGGTTTTTGGGTTTTTTTGGGGTAATACAACTTTTAGCGGTGGGTTGGGTACCGGCCTTTTTGTAATGCACACCAGTAGTCGGCGGCCCGCTTTTACGCGGCTTGCAGATTTAATCTGTTTTACAAAATAATACGTCTCTTTTGAAAAATAAATTACTGACAAATCTAACGCTAAAAGCATTATTACCCGGAAACAACAGTATTACAAGATCAACACTGCAAGCCGGCTAAAAGCGGCCCGCATCCCGCACCACGCTCAACCCAAGAGGTAGGGGCGCCTCCACAGATCTAACGGCGCGAAGCGCCGCTTAGTTTATATATAATCCCTATATATCATGAGGGTGGGGCCTGATTAGAATCTGACCCATACCACGTCCCAGGCCGGTCGAGAGGGTCCCCGAATGACTAATTTGGGGCTTGCGGGCAATATTATGCGACAACTCCGGTTCCCCTACCTCTTGGGTTGAGCGGAGGAAAAGGAGAGCCGCGTCCGAAATCGCCTGGAATACGAGAGAATCGATACCGGTTTCAATACGGTTTTATCACGGAATTTTAGGCGTCCGTCCTCCGTCCTCCGTCCTCGTGTGTTGCGTCTTCGCGTATGAACCGTCATACGTTCGATCTGTGCTCGTTTGATTTCTAGGCACTCCTCCGTGTACGGTAAGATTCTGAATGGATGCGCGTGTATTCTAGCCCAGGCACGTCATATATTCGTCTAAAACGCCAAAATAACGCGGTACCGCAGCGCGTTTTTACTGCTGAATCAGCAAGCGAGACTATTCAGCGACTATTCCTTACCTATACGGTAGTCCAAGTATGGTGCTGTAAAAAGGGGTCGCCGCGGTGCGGGGGCAGTCCGCCGACCCGGGGCCCGGCGTCCGTCGACGGACGGGCGACGGTCGAACGACGGCGTCCGGCGTCCGGTGCCGGTACAGGCGGCGGGCGTGGCGATTCGCGCCGTGCCCGCCCCGTAGACCTGACGACCGGCCCGACCTGCGCGGCCTCGTGCGGGATGCAGGCCGCCTGTAGGCGGCTTGTACTGTATTGCTGATATTATCTTGTTGTAGTGCTGTTTTTAGGGTTTAGGGTTTTTGGGTTTTTGGGTTTTTTTGGGGTAATACAACTTTTAGCGGTGGGTTGGGTACCGGCCTTTTTGTAATGCACACCAGTAGTCGGCGGCCCGCTTTTACGCGGCTTGCAGATTTAATCTGTTTTACAAAATAATACGTCTCTTTTGAAAAATAAATTACTGACAAATCTAACGCTAAAAGCATTATTACCCGGAAACAACAGTATTACAAGATCAACACTGCAAGCCGGCTAAAAGCGGCCCGCATCCCGCACCACGCTCAACCCAAGAGGTAGGGGCGCCTCCACAGATCTAACGGCGCGAAGCGCCGCTTAGTTTATATATAATCCCTATATATCATGAGGGTGGGGCCTGATTAGAATCTGACCCATACCACGTCCCAGGCCGGTCGAGAGGGTCCCCGAATGACTAATTTGGGGCTTGCGGGCAATATTATGCGACAACTCCGGTTCCCCTACCTCTTGGGTTGAGCGGAGGAAAAGGAGAGCCGCGTCCGAAATCGCCTTGAATACGAGAGAATCGATACCGGTTTCAATACGGTTTTATCACGGAATTTTAGGCGTCCGTCCTCCGTCCTCCGTCCTCGTGTGTTGCGTCTTCGCGTATGAACCGTCATACGTTCGATCTGTGCTCGTTTGATTTCTAGGCACTCCTCCGTGTACGGTAAGATTCTGAATGGATGCGCGTGTATTCTAGCCCAGGCACGTCATATATTCGTCTAAAACGCCAAAATAACGCGGTACCGCAGCGCGTTTTTACTGCTGAATCAGCAAGCGAGACTATTCAGCGACTATTCCTTACCTATACGGTAGTCCAAGTATGGTGCTGTAAAAAGGGGTCGCCGCGGTGCGGGGGCAGTCCGCCGACCCGGGGCCCGGCGTCCGTCGACGGACGGGCGACGGTCGAACGACGGCGTCCGGCGTCCGGTGCCGGTACAGGCGGCGGGCGTGGCGATTCGCGCCGTGCCCGCCCCGTAGACCTGACGACCGGCCCGACCTGCGCGGCCTCGTGCGGGATGCGGGCCGCCTGTAGGCGGCTTGTACTGTATTGCTGATCTTGTAGTGCTGCTTTTTTTTTTTTTTTGGGTAATGCAACTTTTAGCGGTGGGTTGGGTACCGGCCTTTTTGTAATGCACACCAGTAGTCGGCGGCCCGCTTTTACGCGGCTTGCAGATTTAATCTGTTTTACAAAATAATACGTCTCTTTTGAAAAATAAATTACTGACAAATCTAACGCTAAAAGCATTATTACCCGGAAACAACAGTATTACAAGATCAACACTACTGTACAAGCCGGCTAAAAGCGGCCCGCATCCCGCACCACGCTCAACCCAAGAGGTAGGGGCACCTCCACAGATCTAACGGCGCGAAGCGCCGCTTAGTCAAAATAGTCATATTGAGAATTATGGAGTTTGAGTTATACGGGGCTAAGTGCCCGACCTACGGCCCGTCCAACTGCAGTCGTAGTGCCGGACCTACGACTGCAGTTGGCGCACGAGGTCAAGTGTTGGGGCGGCTTCGGCCGATGTCCCGGGGCGAACTTTACTTTTACTTTACGGGGCTAAGTACGACGGGCGTTACCCCGACGTTACAAATTCCGCGTCTAGTTCGCTACACAACCGTGCGTCTAAGCAAAGTCCGTCCCTCATCACCCCTATCCATCGCCCCGCGACGCGGCGCCGTCTCCACCTTCTGTCTTTGCGCCAGCTTCCAGCTAGCGCAACGGCATCGAGACTCTTGCAGTCTCGCAAGGTGATACACGATTGCACGACGTTCGACGTCGGCCGCTCGCCGCGACTTCAATAACGACAGCAAGCAGGCGTATTGCTATGGACAATAACACACGGTTCCTTGACGACGTATACGATTCGGAGGGGAGCGGTAGGTGGAGACGACGCCGCGAGTTCGACAGCTCACACCGCTAGCCTTACTGCGCTGGTGCATCGGATTTTGCTGCCACTCGACGAGCTGGACTCCTGCACCACTTCCAATTGACAACCACCGCCGCAAAACATGTTCCCGCGGCGCCAGCCGACGGCCTCGAAGGTGACGACGAGGAGGACGACCCTTCGCTCTGTTTCCCTGCAAAATCTCCGGGCCACGCGGCGTTCATCGACCCGCACGATTGGATCGAGTGCATGTCGCGGGCATACGCGGGGTCTACGCCCCCCGTAGGGCTCACAACCCCGGACTGTGGAACCCACGCAACGACGAGTGGGGCCGGTACCTCACCGACGAGAAGAACCACGCAACGCGCGACGAGTATCCCCACATGTTGTGCTATGGAGTTTTTATCGCCTCCGCGCAAGCGGCTCTTACGGACGCGGTGGCAACGCTGCTTCGCGCGAGCATCGCCACTGCTCGCGACACCGCGGACGCCAACGACCACCTACTCAACTCCGCAAATCGCACGATCGCGACGTGAGGAAGGCTGCTGAAAACCGGCTCAGCTGTCTCCGGCGTTTCAAGTGCAAGAAGGCACTTACCGGCGAGGAGCGAGTATCTGAGCGCCTCATCTACTCCCGCTTCTTCGACATCACCGCCGCCGAGCGCTACAACAATGGCGTCGACGGGCCCCTCAACGCCTTGGACGACAAATGACTCGAGGTCAACCTCCACCAGGCGGCCAAGGCAGAAAGCAGCCGCGCATTTCAAGGGCGGCGGCGGCGGCGGTGGCGGCAACACCCGCATCAAGGAGCAGGAGCGCGCATAGCAAGCAGACCGAGCTACCGAGGAGAGGGCGGACAAGAACAAGGACAAGGAAAAGATCAGAGGAAAGCCTCAGCCCGGCAACCATGCGAAGAAGACTATTACCCCGCCGGCCGAGGAGCAAACTGTCGGTGTGCCCGTGCTTGCTCATGCTACCCAAGTTCAAGCTATATCCGACGCCGCGTGCGGCGGCAAAGGCAGCAATGGCAAGAAATCGGGGGATGCGCTCAAGTCCTACGGTGGATCCATGTTGGCGTCCGGATTCCCTTCAAGAATAACCGCCCCCCACCCCACTTCCAACGGCATCAGCATGCACGACGCTACCCCAACGCCGCTCTTCTTCCTCGAGGGCGAGCTTGCCCGCTTCGTGGAGTCCGGCGCGTGGGAGTTTGGCACCTCCCGCAAATGGGTGTCAAGACTTATTTTAGTGTCAAAGCCAGCATGCATCAACCAGTGGCGTTGCATCATCGACCTCCGCGTACTCAACTTTTACTGTGTGCGCAAGCGACTCAAGAAAAGCTCCTACTGGGAGTGCGCCACCTCACCAAGAAGGGAGAGTGACTACATGTTCTCCTTCGACCTACAAGACGGCTTCTGTGCCCTAGGCATCGCGGAGGCGGACCGAGACTACTTCACCGTGGACGTCCGGGGTCAACTCTACATGTTCGCAAGCTTGCCAATGGGCTGGAGCCTCTCGCCCTATTACTTCGTCACGCTCACCCAAGTATTCATCACCCATCTCCGGAAACCACATACAGCCCGAGCCCCCCTCATCGTCTACACAGCCCACAAGGAGCAAGCGCTACCTCCGGCAAACTAGGTGGAGGGGGAGCGCGCATCCTACGTGGACTACTTGCCCCTCTTCTCCGCGTCGCTGGAGTAGGCGCTCCACCTCCGTCAGCGGCTCGCCAGCATCCTCGACGCCTTGGGGCTGCATCGCATCGCATCGCAACCTACCCCACAAAAGGCTTCTGGGAGCCTTGTCAGCTCGGCATGCACATGGGGGTGGACATCGACTCAACGTCCGGCATGTTCTACTCACCGGTAGACAAGCTGGACCGGCTCTCCGGGCGGGCCACCTAGCTCATCGGCCGCGCCACGCGGAACGCATGGTGGCTCCCGGTGCGCGAGCTGCAAACACTGGCAGAGCAGGCGCAATATCTCTTTTTGGCGATCCCGGTGGCGAGATTCTTTCTGCTGGAGCTCCACTCCGTGGTCGGCGACCGGCGGGGCGGGCGCGTCCGAACTACGCCGCAGCTCGGCTGCGACCTACAATGCTGGACATCGGTGCCCGGTCAGTACAACGGCAAGCTTATCCATCTCCCGGTGGAGACGGCTTATCTGCACACCGCCATGTCATTCTACGGGTGGGGCGGAGTGTTGAACACTTTATTTACAGGAGGCGCGAGGATTCTAGAGCTCGGCGGACGAGCCTCGCCGGGCGCAACGTCCTCATGCACGAGGACAACCACGCGGTATGTCACGTCCTGTCGGGCCTAACCTCACACTCGCCCGAGATGACGGTCGAGCAGCGACGACTGTGGTGCGTGTGGGACTCGCACGGCATCCACTTGCGCGCCCGGTACATTCGCTCGGTAGCGAATGTCTGGGCGGACCGTCTAAGTCGGCACCTCGACAGCGACGATTGGCAACTCGCCCCCCCCCCCCCCCCCCATGTTCCCGGAACTGGAGAGCCGGTTCGGCCCTCACTCCATCGACCACGTCGCGTCCGCCCTCAACACCTTGCTCCCCAGCCACAATGCGGCGTGCGTGGTTGGACCCTACGTGCGAGGCGGTGGACTCGTTGCACCTACTGGATGCGGATTGGCGACGCAAAAAGAAATGGTGCAACGCATCCACCTGGGCCCCTACCGTCGAGCTCGTGCAGAAGCTGCATCTGATGAGTGGCGCTGCGGTGACCGTCGTCGCGCTCCGATGGGAGGGCAAGGCGTGGCACCAAGTACTCACCGATATGGTAATTGAGGAGCTCGCGGTGGCGCCGCGCGCTGGCTTGTTCCGTCCGGAGCGGCGGGAAGGGCGAGGTATGATCGGCAGGCCTCACTGGCCCGTGACTATATTCCGCGCTCCCTTCCGGCATGGGTATACCTACGCCGAGGGACCGCGAGTGCCACGGTATCCTTATTTCCGGGCAGCGGCCATCCACTCCCGGCGGTACGTGCGGCACCGGTGCGAAACAGCGGTGAAGTACCGCGTCGAGGTCGCGAGTTGCACGACACCGTGGGCTGACTCAATGCGATCGTACATGACACGGGTGCTAGGGTCTGACCCTACCCTGGGCGCCAATACGCTGGAGCTCCTATCAGTTTCGTGGGCGCCGGCCACTGTGGCATCGTGCGCCAGGTGCATGAAGCAATGTTTCCGTTCCTGCGAGGAGGAGCAGCGACCGGCCATGGCTGCATACCCCGGAACTACGGCACGGTACGTCACGTGGCTGGGCAACATGGGGACGATCAAGGCCTCCATCTTGCAACCTTATGTGTCGGCCGTCAACAACTTCTTCGAGGAGCACGGCCGGGAGCCGAGGGCTCTGGGCGATCTGGTGGGCCCTGCGGCGTCACAAATGACGCTACAATCCGAGCTGTTGCGGGCCCCATTGCTACCCGTGTGGTCCTGAAAGCCATGACCCTGGCAAAAAGCCTTTACGGCTAGAGATGGGACCTACCGGGGCCACGGACCCAGGTACCGTGGTGCGCGTGGAGCTTTCCCCCGCCAGCCTGGCAGTCGTCGTACTATGTATGTTTATCTGCCGCGGAGGAGCGGGAGTGGAGTGTCGAAAGGGAGACATCGCAGAATCCTCCTTTGCCATCGTGAACGGAAAGGACGGCGTGGCGCGGATGCGAGCAAAAAATTGTTGTATGTGTCAACTGCCAGCGTCAACGCATGCCGACATCGCGAAGCTGCTGCACTATTTCGATGCCGCCCGTCATGTGTTCGCCGGCGGGGGCGTGCCAACGGCCAGATGGGCCATCATCCAGCGCGAGGGGCAGGCTGAGTGGACAGCGGACACCCTCATCAGCTGGCTGCAACTGGTGTTGACAGCCGTGCAAGAGCCACCCCCCCCCTCCCCCACCCCCCCGCGCGCGCGGGGTTCGCGTGGACATCCCACTACCTCCGGAAGGGTGCCACTACAGCCGCGCACGTGATCGGCGTGATGATGCAGAAGATCAAGCACTTCGGCGGCAGGGCGATGGAGTCCAACGCGGTGCTCGACTACATCGACCCAACAGTGTTGCCGTGTCCGGCAGCATGGCACCTCTTTGGTTGGATGACCCCCTAGGTCGGTCAAGCAACCGTGCTGCTACGCCAAGTGGCGACATGATGGCAAAACTGCGAGCCCCGGGCTTTGCTAATGGTCATATTGAGAATTATAGAGGTTTGAATTACACGGGACTCAATACGACGGTCGCTACCCGACGTTAAAAATTCCGCCGTCGCGGCAAGTACAACCATATGCCTAGGTCCGTCCCTCACCCCTATCTAACGCCCCGCGATAAGTGTTTTCACCTTCTTCCTTTGCGCCAGCTCACAGCTAGCGCAACCCATCAGCCTTATTTCCATCTCTTTCTTGCGTACTATTGGGGCCAGAGCCCCTGTGCTAAACGCTTTAGGAGATCTGACACTTTTGGCATAATTGCGAGCCCCCTGCTTTGCTAATCGGCCAAAACCCCGCAGGGTGCCAAATCCAGGGTTTGGTGGGTGGGTCTGGCGGCCAAACCCACAAGTGGCATGCAGTAGGGGCAAATTAGTAAACAACGTCAAGATTCCGTTCGTTATTCGTGACTACCTCGTGATATTCGGGTATTGCTGATGATTGAGCTGCCGTGCCGTCGTGGACGGTCTGCCGCCAGCAACGCTCCAGCAGTCTGCCCCCCCCCCCCCCCCCCCCCCCGGTGCGCGGCACATATAGCGGACGCATCGAGCGTTGCGAGCGTTTTCTAAGCACTCGCGACTCGGTAGTCTCTGCATGCCTGCGCCCCATCGATCGCGATGGAGGACGCAGATGGGAAGGCAACGCGATTTTCTCTACGCATCGTTGGCTCTACCACCGCGCATGTGAGCACCGGGTCGCCACTCGGCTCGTTGTACACCTCTCCGGCCGGCGCCATGTCCGACGATGTAGGCCTTCCGCTTGCTTAGGCCGTTACCACTTCCTTGCCGCCACCGCCCTATGGCGCATGAGCGGCCGACTCCTTGTCTATCGAGCAAAGACCCCCCCCCCCCCCCCCCCCCCCACCCCTCCTTCAAGCCGAAAGGCGATGAAAGATCCATTGCCATGCTGGACGACAAATGTCCCATTTCCATGGGCGACACATGTGTCGATGTAATTATATTGGCCTCTTGTGATAAGTTCATGCCCTGCCAATCATTATTGCCGCCCCTGATAGCCCATGATAACCATTATAGAGCACCATGATTGAGCGGAATATAGAGTAACAGAATATAAACCCCAGGTCATCGGCTGCTAGCGCAATGGCCGCAGTTGATGGCTCACCCCTAGGCGGTGGTCCTCATTGGTTTCATGTTTCCCTTTCGGTTATTTCTGGTCGTTCCTTGGCTTATTTCGGTGTTTCCATGGACCCTTTGGTTACTTGGCGACTCGGTGGCTTCCCGGTTCGCCCCGTGGCTCTTCCTTGGTTCTTGGCTCCTTGGCCTCTTGCTTGACCCTTGGTTTCAGGCGTATGGTCCCCATTGGTTTCGTGTCCCTTTCATTTATTTCCGGTCGTTCCTTGCCTTGAAGTGTTTCCAGCATGGAACCTTTGGTTACTTGGCGACATGATGGCTTCATGGTTCGCCCCGTGGCTCTTCCTTGGTTCTTGGCTCCTCTGCCACTTGCTTAACCCTTGGTTTCCGGCTTATATCTCTCTTTTGTTGGCAACCTTTCACAACAGGTTTAGTTATGCTTTTGGTGCGCATATAACTAAGTTTTAAAAACAAATGCTTAGAATAATAGAGTGTATGTGGTCGAGATTTGACGCACTACGAGCCACCACAACACCCTGGAACCCTCAGTACTGCACCAAGTACTACTTCAGGGTAGGGCCCAGGGGGTGGGTGGGTGGTCAGCCGCATACCCACTTTAGGTGCATATGGTATCCATGACAAATAAGTTTCCCCGCCTTCACGCTTATTAGCTTAAAATTTATGTTTCAATCATGCATTCGAGTCTGGTTTTGCCAAAAAGGGCGCGGAGGCTGTTTTACACGGAAAAGCGCCATTTTATGGCTAGGAAGGTTCACCAAAAGGGGAGGGAATGTCGGAGGAGGAGCCCGCAGGGCGGATGAGGCGGAAAACGGGAGGGCGCTGCCGAAGGCAGCGAGCTGGAACATGGCAGACGAGCTGCTGGTGGCTGTCCTAAGTAGCTCCCCGGCCGGGAGCGCAGGGCTCGCGGGCGATGGGGTAGCCCGTACCAAACCCCGATGGTAACGGCTTGAAACCTCTACAGACCGTACGGGTCGCACTAGGACAGCTAAAGTCCGTTAGGAAACCCCATAAACACGTTTAGATCATTTCAATCATGCATTCGAGTCTGGTTTTGCCAGTTTACACGCGGTTCGTTTACGGCTGCGAGCGTGGGCAGTCGGCAGGCGTGCCGACCAGACGAAGGCGGAAGATAGTTGAGTTGTAGAGGGGTCTCGCGCCAAGAGGACCTCGATCGAGGCGCACGCGCATCAGACGCGGGCGGGAGATGTTGACGCCGGCATGACATAGGCCGGACGTGTCGCGGAATTAAGGCGCCGTCTCCCGACGGCGCCCTATAGCATTGCACGGTGAGATTCAGATGTGACGTAAATGTGCCCTACTGGTGACGAACGACGACATACGGGGACGATACGGGACGGACGAGGGACGTGGATTTCATACCCAGTAGCGACGACTATCGCGGGCGACCTGTAAAGTACTATATGAATTTCTCGTTTCCATAATTTCATCAAATTGATATGCGCACGCGGGCTCGCGTGTCGCCCGCCGACGCGGAGCACCCGGGCTAAGTACAGGCGGATGTACGCACTCATTGCACATCGCCGCACATCGCTGACCGCTGACCCCGCGGTGTGCGGCGATGTGCGGCACAACGGGCGGAGGTGTGGGCGGATGTAGGTGGTACGGTAGGTGGTAGGCGGTAGGTGGTGTTCGTAGGTGCGCGTTTTAATGCAGCCGCCCTAACTGCTGATGATTGTGTAACGCCCCAGCACGCGCATGAAGTACGGGGTCGCCTCACGGTCACCGCCGCTCACCGTTGAATCAAGCGCGGACAGCCGCGCACTCGCATCTGTGTTGCCTGCCGGTGGTGGGTTACATCCACCCCAACTCTCAACCCCCCCCCCCCCCCCCGCCCCCCGCGCGCGGCAGCAGGCATGCCGGCAAAGGGATGGATAGCGAGTGTGTCGAAGGATGGCGTGTACTCATGCAAGCACTGCCGGGGCAACGTGACGCGCACATGTGATAAGATGGCGCGAGAGCGGCACTTCCTAAAATTCCCGAACTGTAGCCACTCGTTGAAGCGTGCGGCTAAGTTGCGCCGCAAGGCCGCCTTGTCACAAGCAGCAGCAGCAGGGGCGGCAGCAGCAGCAACAGCAACAACAGGGGCGGCAGCAGGAGTAGCTACAGCCGTCGGAAACGGCCCGCCGGCGCCGGTCTCGGACGACGGCGGCTCGAAGGTGGACGATGTGATGGGCGTGGGGGAGGACCCCGTTGGCGAAGACGGTATGGACATCGACGCGCCTGCGTGGCCGCCGGCGGGCGTGGAACCCGCGATGAGGGCGTGATATGGAAAGGCGATCCCGGCGACTTCTACATGAAGGTCATCGCCAAGAAGTTCCGGGCAGTATGGCACTACGGCGTGATAACCGGCGTCGTTACCGAGTGGGTGTTGGAGGACTACGGCGGGGCGACCCAGTGGCGCGCTGTTTTCGAGGACGGGGACATTGTGGGCCTTCTGCGTTCAGAGGTGAGTGGGCCCGGCCTGCGTGCTGGTGGCACCACTCAACTGCGGTTGTATGGAATCACACGCACCCGCCCGGTCGGCGTGGCAGGTTGTGGAGGCTATGGCGGCTGCCCATGAGCACCCCCCTGTGGATTCGGACGGGGAGGCTCGCTTGGTAACCGTCCATGAAGGCGATGACTTGTCCAGTGAATCACGCACCTTGCCCGGCGTGCGTTCAACACAACCCGGCTGGCGGAGGCCAAGCAGAACACTGGCTGCCATGGCGTGTGCCATGTGCATGTGGTCCTGGGCTATGTCAGCATGGTCAACCTCTTCCCCCTCGCGCCGTTCCACCTGTTTTTTTTTGGCTTGGGAAGGGACTTCTGGAGGAAATTTGTCACCGTGGAGGGCCACATTGGATTCCGAGCTATGAAGCAGGAAGACCGGCGCCAGGCTTTAGTCCCGATACCCAGCAACTTTGAACGCGGGTTGCGCCCTTCGTTTGCAGTGTCCAAGAATCGAAAGGTAACCCCCCCCCCCCCCCCCCCGGGCGTGGGCGTGGGCGTGGGCGTGACGGCATTCCCCTCCATGATTGCAGGGTCAGGCAAGGTGACGGTGCAGTCCGGCTGGGTCATGGAGGACTGCTTGCACCACATGGAATCGTTTTCCATTCTTAACGCCGGTCCGCTGCTCGAGGAGGCCCGGGTGAAGGCGATCATGACCGAGAAGGAGCTTCGCGTCCCCAGGCGGTGCTTGGGCACATGTACAAGCGCATGCAAGGAGCTGCGTGGTTCGTCACGCGGTGGGGGTTGCAGAATGTGGTGACGGAGGAGGACGGCCCCGAGCGCAAGGCGCACGTGGACGCGCTCACTAGGGAGGGGAGGACTCGATACCCAGCGCGGCGCCAAGGCGCGGCGGCCGGGGCAGCGCGGCGCCAAGGCGCGGCGGTCGGGGCAGCGCGGCGCCAAGGCGCGGCGGCCGGGGCAGCGCGGCGCCAAGGCGCGGCGGCCGGGGCAGCGCGGCGCCAAGGCGCGGCGGCCGGGGCAGCGCGGCGCCAAGGCGCGGCGGCCGGGGCAGCGCGGCGCCAAGGCGCGGCGGCCGGGGCAGCGATGCGCCAAGGCGCGGCGGCCGGGGCAGCGCGGCGGCCGGGGCAGCGCGGCGCCAAGGCGCGGCGGCCGGGGCAGCGCGGCGCCAAGACAGCGCATACAGCGGAATCGGCGGAAAGGGATGCATTACAAGCTGTGGACGGCAGCCGCTGAAAACTATGCGGTCATGCCGCAACAACCCCAGCACTGGCTTCTGGATACCTCTGATCTGGCTGGCGGCGGCGGGCTGCGGGATGCAGGGCCGCATGACTGAGGTGGCGGTGCTGGTGAGCCCGGAGAGTCTGCATGCGGCGGAGGCGGCGCAGCCGCATAGGCACTAGACAATGCTCTGAAGCGAACCCCAATTGTCTGCCCAGCGCCTGCCCCTATGTAACGCACCAGCTTGGCAGCAATTGGCAGCTCTTTTGCCCCCCCTCCACCCCACAGACACACTACCAATACCAGTTTCTCATCCCGGCGGGCAGTTTATGCGTATACCCAGGCTTGTGCGTACGCGGTGCGGGGGGGGGGGGGGGGATCACTATAGCTAAGCTAGTGATGTGAGATATGAGTGCAGCAACAGATATTGTGCAAGATATAATACGATGGCATGCAAGCGGGTCCCCGCTCTTCCACAATCATTGGCCATGCTCCCTCTTGCCCCGCCCCCGGTGCCCTTTAGCTGCTCTCAGCATCCCGAGTGGGATGGGCGGGGCAGCGGTTGCTACCGAGTGAGGCGTAGCATCGTTTGCAGTAGCAACGCAGCCTTTCCGGTGTGACGCCGCCTGGATGTAACCCAGCAGTACGCGCAAAGTGCAAGTGCAAGCTGCTGATGGCGGGGATCCCGCGCGGGGGGGGGGGGGGGGGGGGGGCAGCGGCTGTGGGATAGGTGCGGCAGCGGTTGCTACAGAGTGAGGCGTCGCATCGTTTGCAGTAGCAACGCAGCCTTTCCGGTTGCATAGTTTGACGCAGCCTGGATGTAACCCAGCAGTACGCGCAAAGTGCAAGTGCAAGCTGCTGGTGGCGTGGATCCACGCGAGGTCGCAGGACGGTGCGCGAGGGGGGGGGGGGGGGGGGGGGGCAGCGGCTGTGGGATAGGCGGGGCAGCGCATGATAGTGCATGTGGCCGCCTCCCGCCACTGCTCGTAGTGCTCCGGTCAACATGGCGACGAGCAAGTCGGCATGTCCCGCAGGTGGCTGCGGGGCGGGTGGCGCGAGCGCTGTTAGGGTTGCGCCTAGCGACTACCCTAATACCACCTGCGACGTTTTATGGCCAAGTAATCTTACTGTTGTACTGCTGATATTTCAGCACGCGTATTATGTACTGGTACGGCCACAACCAGGCGCCAGTAATAAATATTCCTTGTAACCTAAATACAGTACGCGCTACAACTCCTAATCATCAGGATAGCGCTACTAGCTGCCTGTCCGCGGTGCCCAGTTGGACCGCTATAGGATAAATATCCAATGCCACCAGCATGTTGTAAGAGATTTCATCCTGCAACCAACTCAATTCGCCAAACGCTACGAGTAAGAGCCCTGTTTCACTAAGTACTGCCACGAGTACTTACACTGGTTTCGGCTTCCTGTTACGATCCATCTCCACCTGCCGACCCACCGCGACCTGCTCTCGCACGCACGACGATACATTCGCGATTTCGCAGGTCCTATCGACCCTTGGTAACGATTCTGTACCCTTCAACCTTTATCCGAAATTCTGTGTCGCCATGGCATCGCACCGGAGCGCCCGTCAAGCCGGTTACCCTCCCGGCGGTGGTCCACCCGCCGAGCAGTCTATGCGTCAAATTGTCGAGAAGAAGATGCTGGAAGCCCGCGTTGTGGCGCCAACACAGAACATCTCTCGCAAGCTCGCCGACGTTCATGATGTCCGAGCAGTCAAGGCCTTTCTGGAGAACTACGCGCGACACGGCAAGACCCGTCGGAGACTACGCGCGTGACACCGGCGCCAAGCCGAGCGACCCCAAGATAGCTACATGTTGTGTCGACTTGCAGCGCAAGCTACAAGCCGCATTTGCCTTGTGGCATAATGAACTTTCGCTGTGCCTGAGTACTTGCAAGTGCAACGTATTTTGCAGGCGATTCCCAAGCACGAGAGAGCCGAGGTGCAAAGGATGGCTAACCACAACAACGAGGTTGTCTTGACTCATGAAGTACTTTTCAGACATCTCTCGGCTATCGACGAGGAGCACCGCGTCGCTGTCGAGATTGCCCAAAGGAGGCAGGCCAACATCAAGAAACGCAAGCGTCGCTACGAGGAGTATTCAGGTCGTTATCACATGCCAACCTCCACAAACCCGTGGTCACGCAACAACGGAGCATCAACCAGCTCTGCCCCACGTCGTCCTGCTGCTCACAGCAGCTTCCCCAGTCGTCAACCAAAAAAGAGTCGCTTCTCTAGTGAGTGCGCCAAATGCGGCAAAAAAGGCCACTCAATTTATGAATGCCGCCATGCGTCTGAACATGACAAAGAACAGTGCAAAGCCAAAGTGGCAGCTAACAAGCTAGCCAAGCAAGTCGACAAGATCGACTTACATAAAAACAAATGACGGTGTTGGGCGACATGCCAACCTGTGCCTCTCAATGTAATTGAGACAATTGACACTGACATGTCGCCGAGTCCATGCAAACATGCATGCACTGCTAAACTGCCTGCTCAGCCCCTGCATGAGATCGAGGATACAGATGTCGATATGGTCGAGCATTGCGCTCCCGCGGCACTGAACCCCTCCGACTCACAACCTGAGCATGAAGCTCATGGGTGTTCCTGTGCTCATTCACACCTCGTTGCCGACATCGAGGACGAGACAGGGTGCAGAGAAAATGTCGACAAAAATGTCAAAGACAAAAAGACGCATGCTAAGCTGCATGCCAAACTGACTATCATGCAAAAGAGATCTCGAGTGCGCAGAATGCGTACCAAAAACAATAATCAAAAGAATGACACTGAAATGGACAAATATGCAAAACCAAATACATGTCCAACTGACTCTGTTGTGTTTGACCAAGCAGAATTCAAGAGACTGAATTATGCCTGTGGTCCAGTCACTTTTGATGCCTGTGCCTCAGCATATGATGCTGTCTGTTCAGATTATTGCAGTGCTGAAAAACCATTTCTGCAACAAGATATCAAAGGTAAAACTGTGTTCATCAATCCAGTGTATAATGACACAGCCCTGCCTATCTTGCAGCATTTTGAGATGCAAAGACAAGAGTCACCTTTTGACACAAGAGGTATTATTGTTATGCCCAGATGGTCCTCACAATTAGGACAATCCTGGAAACCACTGCTTTCAAAATATAAGAAAATTCATAGCTACCCGCCTGGAACATATCTGTTTCACACACCCAGTTCAGCGACTGATACTGAACCTATGGGACCCACTGAGTGGTATGTTGATGTCTACCTGGCTGACTACACTGTTGAGGAACGTTCAGCCCAGGCAATTAATGACGTCGTTACCACTGAGGAACTCAAAACCATGCTGGCTGAACAGCAAGGTAAGGAATATAAACCAAAAGCCACAAAGTCCCACCAGTCACGTATGATGACAGAAAAATGTTTTGTTACCAGCAAGTCTGATCATGACTTATTGCTATTACACCCAACATGTGCTGAATTTAATATAACACCTTCCGTACTGGTTGACAGCGGTGCTACTTTGAACTTTGCCAGCACCAAGTATGTCAAAGAAAATAAAATACCAACTACACCACTTCAAAACAAAGTAAGAGTTATTCTTGCTGATGGTAGAATGGTTCTCGCCTCACAAAAAATCACCCTTGAATTAAATATCAACAATTACACAATACCCATTGACTTCACAGTCACACCGTTACAACATAATTTCAATCTGGTTTTAGGGATGCAATTCCTGAAACAACACAATCCACATGTTGATTGGGAATCTGGTCTGATGACATTTTCCACAGGACTAAAAGTCCAATGCCAAACAGAGCCCCGCCAGGCTAATGTCAGAATGGTTCATGCTAATGCCATGGCCAGAGAAATTGCCAAGCATGATCCTGACACAGTTTATTTCTGCGCCATTGTTAAACAATACAATGCCACCAAAGAGAGTGATGAGCTCGATATTGATGATGAGATAAATACAATTGACACTGACCAGTCTGCAGCTTATACCGCTCAGATCAGAGACTTATTGCGAAAGCATAAACCAATATGCTCTCCGCTTGACAACCTTCCACAATTACGCCCTGGTCTTGATCATGAGATCCCTCTTGTTCCTGATGCTCAAGTTCCTGCAGGAAAAATATACAGATTATCACCTGCAGAATTAGAGGAACTAAGAACACAACTGAATTCTTTTCTTGAGAAACAGTTTATACAGGAGTCCTTCTCTCCATATGCAGCTCCTGTTCTCTTCGCCCGCAAGGCCAATGGCGGTCTGCGCATGTGCATTGACTACCGTCAATTGAATAAGTACACCAAAAAGGTCGAGTTCCCTGTTCCACCTGCTGATGCATTACTTGATATGCTATCTGGTGCTACTGTCTATTCAGCTCTTGATCTCGCCTTAGGTTATCACCAACTCCGGATTAATCCACCTGATGTTCCTAAGACAGCGTTCCGAACTGTCTATGGCCAATTCGAGTGGCTAGTAATGCCATTTGGACTCACCAGTGCTCCCTCCTCTTTTCAACGCCTGATGACATCTATACTCCAGCCACACAAGCATACCTTTATACTTGTATACCTGGATGATGTCTTGATTTTTAGCAACTCGCTTGAGGAACATTTGCAACATTTGGACACAGCTCTTACTATGCTCGAGTCTAATGACATTAGACTACGATTACAGAAATGCTGGTTTGCCAAGAATGAACTAGAATACCTTGGACATATGGTATCACACGCTGGCCTAAGACCCTCGCCTAATAAAATCAAGGCTGTTCAGGATTGGCCCAGGCCTAAGAACGTTCAGAATGTCCAACAATATCTTGGTTTCTGCAATTTTTACCGACGCTATGTGCGCAATTATTCTGCTATTGCAGCACCGTTATATGCCCTCACAAGAAAGGATAACATATTTGATTGGACAGTTGAATGCCAAGCTGCATTTGTAAAACTGAAGCAAGCCTTGTGCCAGTCCCCAGTGCTGGCAAGCCCTGTCACCGGCAAAGATGCTGAGTTTGTAGTGGCTACTGACGCCAGCAAATATGCCTTAGGTGCAGTTCTGCTCCAGGCTAATGCTGATGGCCACTTACACCCTTGCAGCTATTATGCAAAGACATTGCAGGCTGCACAAACAAATTATCCCACCTATGACCAAGAGCTCTTGGGTGTGGTATGTGCTCTGAAAGAATGGCGCTGCTACTTGGAAGGCAGTCGCCGTATTACAGTTATAACTGACCATGCCACATTGAGGCATTTGCCTACACAGGAAGGACTAGGCAGACGCCATGCCCTATGGTTACATGAAATTTCACCATACATGGCAGTCAACCCACAGACTAATGAACCTGTGTTGCAGATATTATATCGCAAAGGCGCTGACAATGAGGCTGATGCTCTCTCTCGCCGCCCTGACTTGCATTATGCATTGACTGAATATGAAAACCAGCTGGTCGAAGCTGACCTTGAACAAATGCAGGACTATTTGTCAGCAATGTCCGCCTTGCAGATTGACAGCAAGCTAATAAACAAGATCAAAGCTGCCTACATCACTGATGTTGCCTACAGTCATGGACGCACCCCCAACGGTGTGCGACAAGATGAGACTGATGGTCTCTACTACATGGCAGATAAGGTCTGTATACCCAATGATTCTGAACTGAGAAAACTCATCATTGAGGAGTATCATGTTGGTAATGGACACCCCAACCATACCCGCACTCTTGCCAACATACTGCGTATGTTTTGGTGGCCACGCATGAATACCACAGTCAAGCATTACTGCAAACACTGTGATACTTGCGTTAGAATCAAAGCAGCTACCACCAAGCCTCATGGTTCTTTATTTCCCTTGCCAAAGGCAACCAAGCCTTGGGAGATAATCTCAATGGATTTTATAACCAACTTACCTGAGGTGGATGGCTATGATGCTATTGCTACGTTTGTTGATACATTCACCAAACAGTCACATTTTGTGCCATGCAATATTAAGATTGATGCGACACAGCTGGCCAGATTATATTTGGACAATATTTACAGACACCATGGTCTCAGCAGATGTATCATCTCTGACAGAGATCCCAGGTTCACTTCAGTGTTCTGGAAATCATTGTTTACAGCTCTGCAAACTAAGCTAAATATTTCCAGCGCTTATCACCCGCAAACTGACGGTCAAACTGAACGCACCCACAGAACTATTGAGCAAATATTACGTGCGTTTGTTCACAAGCAACATGACTCTTGGTTAAGTCATTTGGCTCTTGCTGAATTTTCTTACAACAATTCAGTCCATTCAGCAACACATTATGCCCCCTTTTGAGGCAATTTATGGCATGATGCCACTGACACCACCTGATCTGATTGCTACTGCCAACCAAGATGCACGCAACACAGTTGCAAATATTCAAGATATTCACATGTTGATTACTGAGCAACTGAACCTTGCTGATGAATATCAAAAGGTCTATGCCGACCGCAAAACCAGCCCTGTTGAGTTCGCAGAAGGAGACAAAGTCTGGCTCTCAACGGAGCACTTGCTCATACGCAACCAGCCGGCGCGCAAGTTCCGACAGCGCTACATCGGCCCCTACCCGGTCACAGCCAAGATCTCCAGTTAGGCGTATCGTCTGCGCCTGCCACCGCCGTTCGACTGCCACAATGTGTTTCACATCAGTCGACTGCGCCAGTGCGTCAACCCAGATGCACCGCCCGATACAATACCGTCCAGTGTGGAGCCCCCTGTCGACGAGTTCGTCGTTGAACGCGTGCTCGATTTCTCTATCGAGCGCCGCGAGGATCTGTACAAGCGAGGACTCTGCCTCGTCTTTCTGGTGCGTTGGCTGAACTACGACTCAAGTCATGACAGCTGGGAGCCATACAGCGCGCTGCGACGTGTCGAGGCGCTACACGATTTCGCGAGGACGAGCCGACGTCTGCAAGACACGCTACGCTCAAAGGAATACGCCAACCTGCGAGCGCGCCACCCGTCGCGTTTTCCAGAGTCCATCCCGGAGCGTTGACACGTACTGTTGCTGAGACACTGCTATATCACGCTTCCACCGCCAACCGACATCTGCGCCAGGCCTTCGGCGACGCGAAAAGACACTTTCCAGTTCGTCATTTATCAGAGGGGTGGGAATGTTAGGGTTGCGCCTAGCGACTACCCTAATACCACCTGCGACGTTTTATGGCCAAGTAATCTTACTGTTGTACTGCTGATATTTCAGCACGCGTATTATGTACTGGTACGGCCACAACCAGGCGCCAGTAATAAATATTCCTTGTAACCTAAATACAGTACGCGCTACAACTCCTAATCATCAGGATAGCGCTACTAGCTGCCTGTCCGCGGTGCCCAGTTGGACCGCTATAGGATAAATATCCAATGCCACCAGCATGTTGTAAGAGATTTCATCCTGCAACCAACTCAATTCGCCAAACGCTACGAGTAAGAGCCCTGTTTCACTAAGTACTGCCACGAGTACTTACAAGCGCAGCCTCGCTCGCCTCGACAACCCCCTCAGCCCGATCAGTCGCCTCGACCACGGCCTCCTCCGCCTCTTGACGCGGCGCATCAGGCGCATCATCGTCGCCTGGCAGGGCGTCCCCCCCCGCAACGGCGCCGTCGGCGGTGGCCGACGCCGTCGTGGCGGGGTGTTGTGAGGAGGTGGCCCTAGACATAGGTGGGGCCGGCACCGCCATGTGTTGCTCCACATGCGGTGCGGTTCCTGACGCGACAGCTCCGTCGCACCAGTACCGGCGCCGGCACCCCACGCCTGCTGGGCTTACCACCAACCGGCATGTTTCCTTTGGGAGGCAGTTCATCCGCGTCGGAGGTGAGCGGCGGTGCCTGTGTGGGTGTGGATACTGCCCGGCCATTAGGGCTCCCGCCGCCTGCCGCTCCGCCGACCCACGCCGCGGCGTGTGCTGCGCCCCGCATAGTCGCCTCGAATATAATATACATGACGCGGGGACGGGGGGGGGGGGGGGGGGGGGGGGGGGATTCGTGCGTTTCGTATGTCGGCGGAAAGGCGTGCGAAGCTGCGGGCTGGCAAAGGTGGTGGAAGTAAGCGTGGCGGCGTCGGCGGCGTATTACCGTGCGTGCATGCGTGCGCAACCCCGCGGCAGCAAGCGCCGGACTCGGCGTGTGCCGACGGCAGAGCTGCGAAGCCATGGACACGGTACGGGATGCCAAGTCTGGCTAAGCAACTGCCGAGGCTGGCGGCTTAACCCCCATGTCCGGCGGTTGAGGGACGGAAAGTGCGTAGAAGTTGATCGGCAAACCGGGCATATAAGCCTGGCTGTGCTAGGTTCCTATTAAGTAATGGCGGTTTGTGCTAAGTAATTCGTAGGGGTGGACCATGCAGCGCAGGTAGGGGGCGGTATAAATGAGGCCGGGCACATATACTGCTCCACGAAACGACACTGTCGCACGTGTAGTTGAATAGACGCCCCCCCCCCCCCCCCCCCGCCGGGTCGGCCCGCTGGGTCGGCCCGCCGACCCGCCACGGCATGTAATATCTGTCATGCATCGCCGGGGTATGTGTGAGTGGATGCCCCGCCGCCACATCCCCCCCCCCCCCCCCATTTACACTTGTGCACTCATTAAGTTTGGGCTGGTTTCGGAGCAGTACATGTACGTATGTATATACATACAATGGAACGTAGGACCTGCGCGGAAAGAGGCGGGGCTGGCGGAGTGCGTTGGGGGTGCGTAGAGTAGCGTGTTGGTGAGATTCGGGGTGCATCGGACGCCGGATGCCCATCCACCCAGCGTAAAAGACGCGTACGTAATATTCACACTATATATATATTCACACGCAAATGTGTGAAAACCGGACATTCCGTGCCGGATGGGTGGGAATACGGCGTCCGATGCAGCCAAAACCCCAGCAACACGCTATTCTATGCACCGCCAATGCACTCCGCCAGCACCGCCTCATTCTCTGTCGATTTCGAAAACGCCTTCACATTATCCACCGCTAATTGCAATTGCCACCGTGTAATGTTGTCACGATGTGCGCACACAACAACACTTACTACCGGTTCCGACGCGGATGGAGGCGAGGCTTGCGGAGTGCGTTGGGGGTGCGTAGAGTAGCGTGCTGCAAATAATTGGGGTGCATCGGACGCCGGATGCCCATCCACCCGGCGTAAAAGACGCGTAATATTCACACTTTATTAACACACAAATGTGTGAAAACCGGACATTCCGTGCCGGATGGGTGGGAATACGGCGTCCGATGCAGCCAAAACCCCAGCAACACGCTATTCTATGCACCGCCAATGCACTCCGCCAGCACCGCCTCATTCTCTGTCGATTTCGAAAACGTCTTCACATTATCCACCGCTAATTGCAATTGCCACCGTGTAATGTTGTCACGATGTGCGCACACAACAACACTTACTACCGGTTCCGACGCGGATGGAGGCGAGGCTTGCGGAGTGCGTTGGGGGTGCTTAGAGTAGCGTGCTGCAAATAATTGGGGTGCATCGGACGCCGGATGCCCATCCACCCGGCGTAAAAGACGCGTAATATTCACACTTTATTAACACACAAATGTGTGAAAACCGCACATTCCGTGCCGGATGGGTGGGAATACGGCGTCCGATGCAGCCAAAACCCCAGCAACACGCTATTCTATGCACCGCCAATGCACTCTGCCAGGACCGCCTCATTCTCTGTCGATTTCGAAAACGCCTTCACATTATCCACCGCTAATAATTGCAATTGCCACCGTGTAATGTTGTCACGATGTGCGCACACAACAACACTTACTACCGGTTCCGACGCGGATGGAGGCGAGGCTTGCGGAGTGCACTGGCGGTGCACAGACTAGCGGGAGACTAGATCCATTGTCGCTTATTTACAAGCACGGGCGGTGCTGCCAGACCTGATCGTCTACGGCCGATATAATATTCACACTATATTAACATCGGTGCACACCGCCGCACACCGCCGCACAACGCTGCGCGCGCACATTCGTCGCGCACATATACGCGCGCCCTACCGTACACATTATCCCGGATTCACTCGCCGTATCCATTACGCCGTGCTACTTCAACAATAAACATTGCAAAATTACACCGACACAATGCCGCACCGACTAGCTCTTGACAATACGTGCATATAAATAGTAGTGGCGCGCTGCTCCTCGCCTCCGATGTGTCGTTGACTGCTGCGGAAGGCGGTCGTCGACTGGGTGTTAGTTTCTCCACCTCGGCCGCCCCCCCCCCTTCACCGCTCACAGCGCCATGGCCGACCTCGCCCCCCCGGGCAAAAGTGGGCGGCGAGCCTTGTTGTCTCGCGTGTCCGCGCCGCCGGCATCGAGGAGGACGAGAAAGACATGAGGAAACGCGTGACAAGGTGGGCGCGCAACAAAACACTCCATCCTCCACATTAGCACGCACCCACTCGTGGCTAACTTGTGCCGCGCGCAGGTTCGTCCGGGAGCGCTGTAAGGCCCACCTCAACGCCAAGGCTTCCACAGTGCCAGCGGCGCAACTCGTGGTGGCCGAGGAGGCCGCATCCTCAGCTGCTTAAAGGCGAAACGATTGTGGCTTGTTGTGGGTGTCTGGGCACAGGGGGCGTCCCGACGCGAAGGTAAGGAAGCTCATGGCGGCGTCGTCGACGGCACAGCCTCCCGGGGTGGTGAAGACACTGACGGATGACAAGAAGCGGAAGAGGCCAGTGAAGAAACGCCGAGGTAAGAAACTGACGGTCGCGGAGTCGGAGGCGGAGTCGGAGGCGCAGGCGCAGGCGGAGGCGGAGGCGGAGGCGGAGGCGGAGGCGGAGGCGGAGGCAGCGAGATCGTCGAAGCGGAGGGTCCCCCGGGCACGCAAGAACAAGAACAAGCAGTAGCCCCCGCCCCCTTACCCCCCTCCCCTCACTCCCCCGGCGGGAGCGGCGGCGGGGGGGGGGGGGGGGTGCGGCGGGGGGACCACGCCCGCCCGCCTCCCCCCCCCCCCCCCCCCCGGGCCACATTCCCCGATGGCAGCTGTCGCGAATATTGTAATTCGAACATTCTTCGGCAAACCGCTGCCTGCCCCCGCCCTCCCCCTCGCGAATATTTATGTAACGTGAGCACTCTTTGGCAAAACATGGCAGCCAAACCGCCCATCTGATGACCTTTGATCGGACGGCTGGCATGCCCGTTCAGCAGTACTAGCTATAATGTACACAAAATTCCCCAGTGTTACCAAATACGTACGGCTGCGATTTGCGCTCCCATGTACTAATAGTCGTAGTTATCCACAGGACGACTAGTCATCGTGCCCGGGTTCGTACTAGATACCCGGTACCGGCTTAATAAATATATCGCGTACTACCCGGTACTACACGGACAACCTTGTATCTTATACGTCAGTGCCATGTAACGCTTCACCGGGCTGGTACGACTACCATAATGATGACAAAAAGGATTTATCGCCCGCCGGCAATAACGCCGGATGTACTCGCACGTAACTGGATGGACGTGCCGCCACCAGCAGCAGCCTTCACGGATAAATAATAGTCGCTAGTAGTAGTGCTTCGTCACCCGTATGTCACATCTGAATCTCACAGTGTTGGTTGCGCGCCATGGTGGCGTGCGGCACGAGCCGGAAATGCAGGCCAGTAGAAGCAGCAAGGGTAGCAAAGCCCAAGTTGGCGACGAGCGCCCAGCAAAGCAACGGCACAAGCACGAGTAGGACGAGTACAGCTGCGCGCACGAGCGCGCGAGCGCGCCGAGTACAGTCGGGTGAAGTACTGGTGCACTGTACCCGACGCGATGGTAACTCGTACCATGTACCTTTACTGGCGATGCACGTACGTTACGAGGGGTGGACACGCAACAACTCGCGATGACAGCGATGTACTGCTGCTGTCAGCACCAGCGGTGGTTGTTTCGCCCCCTTGCGCGAAGAGCGGCGGGTGAAACGCACAACGCTGAGGGCGCGGAAATGTGGAACCCTGTGTGGTCGTGCCGTACCGGTTCAGGTGTGTCGGGGTCGGTTGTCGGCGACGTCGCAGAAGACCCGCCGACTCGGTAAGCAGCTGTCGCCGTGGGTCGTTCTCCACGGAGAGCGGTGAGCCGGCCGCCGCTGCTGCACCAGCGGCGGCTGCTGACCACCCCACAAAGCGCAGGCTTAGGATGATGCCACGAAACGCACAAGTCGCGTTAGGTGGCGGAGCTGTCCCCCGGCGGGCAGCTCGTGTTGTCACAGATGCGTTGCCGTGACGTTGAAAGCGGGTTGGCCGGCGTAGAGGCCCTTGGAGCCTATGCCGGCACGTAACGATGCCAATGATGTCGGAGCGAGGGTGACGACGAGGCGGCCGCTGCTGCTGCACCAGCGACGGCCGCCGAAGTCCCAAACCCAGAGTTGGCCAAGGGTAGATACGTACACCACGAGACGCCAGGCACGCCAGGTGGTAGAGCTGCCCCCCGGCGGGCAGCTGCAGGTTGTCGTGGTCCTTGTGACGACGACGTTGGAGTAGGAGACGTCGGAGACGCATCGGCACGGGCCGCACAAACGCCTCCCACTGCGACCACAGCAAACGTTGCTGAAGCTTCATTGGGGCGAGGGCAACGGGCCCTCTCAAAACGCCGGCGCGTGAGCGGCGCCACCCATGTAACAAGCCAATTACGGGAGTAGTTCCGGAATAACCACAGCATGTAACGACCGTTGATGCCACGGCGCCCTGCTGCGAGGACACGGGGACTGGGTTGCAGTGTCTTGCGGGACAACAAGTGGTCGCCCCGACGACACGGACGTCCTCCTCCGTCCGCGCCGATTTGTTGCGGTGGGCGTAGTTGTCGTCGTTGACAACCATGACGAGCAGCGGCCATGGTGCCGAGCGCGTCCACCTCACCTAAACCTCAAGAGTTGACTACTGCGAGAGGGCGCTCCACTGCGGGAGCCCCAGAGGCCTGTATTGCGACTCGACTTCGGGTGTTGAGGTTTAAACCCCCCCAACGGGGACCCCCAAGCTCCAATTCCTTGCCGTGCGCATCGCCATCCGAAAACGTCCCAGCTGCAAAGCCAGGGCAAAAACGGAAAACGACCTCGGGCGCACGAGTAGGGAAAACCATACTACCGAGGGGCTGTCTGTCGCTGCCTGATGTTGTAACGCATGTGCGCGGCACGACGACTCACTACCGGGTGGATGAACCTCGGTGCGGACTTGTTCAGCCTGAGTGACCTTCGCGCGCACAAGTACGCGTAGCCCTGCCGAAGGCATCGAGCTAGAAGATGGCAGACGAGCTGCTGGTGGCTGTCCTAAGTAGCTCCCCGGCCGGGAGCGCAGGGCTCGCGGGCGATGGGGTAGCCCGTACCAAACCCCGATGGTAACGGCTTGAAACCACTACAGACCGTACGGGTCGCACTAGGACAGCTACAGTCCGTTAGGAAACCCCATAAACACGTTTAGATCATACTCGTGGTCGCTAAAGATCCTTACAAAAAATTGCGTGGCGATTGCGGTATAGTCGGCTACCAGTATCCCCATTTCCTGATATCGCCTTCTGCTGCGAATAGGTCATGATGTAAATATAAGTATGCCCATAGTCGCCGTACATGCAGTAGTGGTGTAGTGCAGTCGCCGTGCGGCGCGGGCGGGCGGCGCGTCCGGCCGCATCATATTCAAGCCAAGGCAAGGTGAATGGCTCCCGGACGACCCGCCCCTGCTTTTGCAGTCACACTTGCTTTGCCCGCGCCCGATCTGCGCGGGCTGCTACTTCCCGATACCGCCGCCGGTCGCCCTGGCCTGGCGACCAGCTGCCCCGCAGTTGCGGATGCCATAGCCCCCAGCGTGTATCAGCAGGTGGGGGCGGACACGCGGGGCGGGGGTTACATTCCGCAGGGGGCGTGGCTGCGGCGACCCTCGATAGGCCTGACAGGGTGTGCGCCGCTTGCCAGGCGGGCGGCCGGTTGACATGGCGCCCAAGAAGGACAAAGACAAGCCACCGGAGTTTATGACAATCAGTGGGCAGCTGTGCCGCCGTGTGAAGGATAGCAGCGGCAAGTTCGTGTACCGACCCGTACAGGCAAGTCCTTCTGCGATCCTTGCTGCTGCCTACAGCCCATACCCATGGAATGCAGGGAACCCGGCGGAAGAGAGGGGGGGGGGGGGGGGTTCCCGCACAGGGTCACGGGACATTCCAATAAGACCCCGCCACGTTCACCTCCCGGTTAAAATCGACTGGCCGCAACAAACCTCCTCCTGCAAAGGGACCATTACTGCGTGCGTTGACCCCGGTATTGCACACCCGCCTCAAAGCTGCCGCACTGAAGCAGCCCCCCCCCCCCCCCCCCCGGGGCCGCCGCCCATCTGCATTAAGGATTTACCTCGCAGCGGCATTGCCACTCGTTTGTTAAAGGCCGCGTGTTAGAAAATCTATGTACCTTCAGTACGGCTTCGGAACCGCCAAACGCAAAATACTCCCCACATTTCTTATCTCAACTTCTCAGCCCGGCACCCGCCACGTGACATTCTTTGAACACGGACTAATTCCCCTTGCAGGCGGATGGCACGGAGGCTGGCGGCCAGACGAAGCCCAAGGTGCGCCAGGACGTTGCTTTATTGAAGAGGCTCCCAAACCTAGCATTAATGCCTGCTGATGCCATGTCATGTGTATCTTCACGTCCCTCCTGCAACTGTCATAAACAGCGTAGCGGAGCATTGTATCTAGGGCAAGTATTTTGCCGTTTCGCGCCCCCTCAGAACGATGAAGAGGAAGAGAAAAAGTGGATCCAGATGAAAGAGCGGGAGGTGCAGGAGGCGCGCCTGCGCGATGCCAGGCAGCAGAGTGCCAAGCAGATGCGAGAGAAAGAGGCAAGTTGCCGTTGCTCTCCACCATATTCCTTCCCCCCAGGAGTGCTGCCCCTTCCCTAGCCATTTCTTCCATGGACGGCATGGAAACATCGCGGGAGTCACACTGCTGCAGTACATGCTATGACTGCCCGTTGTGATATGCTATCTGCTGCACATAGCCCACCGAGTTGCTGAAAATCCCGGATGTGCGGCTGCCTGCAGAAGCTCGGCCTGGTTGAAAAGAGTGGCAGGGCTCGTGAACCTACGGTGAGAGCCTGCACCGCCCGCTGCCCTGAGCGACTGTCCATGCCGCTGATGTCCGACTGTGCTCAGCTGACCCAGGGAATCCGGTTCGACAGGTCAAGGTCCCTGCTGCTCTCCAGCGCCTGCGGGAGGAGCATGAGGCCGCCCTCAAGGCACGTCCGGACATTCATGTCATCCAGCTCCCTGCTGCTCCGGGGCTCTGGGCTCGGTCTCCCAGCTGACAGCTGCACTGGGACTGATGATGGCTTGTAATGCAGGTGGGAATGCAGACCAGCAAGCCGGGAGAATACATTCTGATCAAAGAGGCCCTCAACATTGAGGAGAAGCGCTACCATGCCAGAGTGAAAGACGCCAAGGAGAAGGCCTACAAGCGTACCAGGGGCAAGCTCAGGGTCGCTGGCCGCGCTGGCATTGGCGACTCGGACGAGGATCTGGATGAGGAGGTGCTATCCTCCTGGCCTCCTGCCTGATAAGGAACCAACCTACAGCCTGTAGACATCCTACCCCCCCCCCCCCCCCCCCCGGGCCCGGGTCTGCGTTGCTGTTGTTAACATATTTCTCTGGGTTTGGTGACAGGATACTGCGCTGGTGCCGAAGCAGGAGCTGCATGACATTGATGACTACCGCCGTGACATGCCTGTCAAGAAGGCCACTGCAGGGAGGGGTGCTGCCCAGCCAACGCTCTGGTCTGCCAATGGGCAGTCTGCAGTACGCCGCGCTGTCCCTGAGCATTCTCTCCCCTCCACCATGTTCTCGCGATGCAATCTATGAGCCGCAGCATGCGCCGTCTCCATATACTGCCGGCTCATGACATCGATGCTCTTCCTTGCCCCTTCTCCATGTTGCAGGCGCCGCTGCCCTCCGATGCAGGCCACGCCAGTGCTCGTCTCGCCAGTGCTCGTCCCGGCCGCGGGCGTGGTGGCAATGCAGCGCACGCAGCACAACAGGATGGAAGCATGGACATGAGCGACCTGGGCAATGCACTGCCAAGCACGGACGCGGGTGGCCGTGGCCGTGGGAGGGGACGGCGCGGAGGCGGCGGCCGCGGCGGAGGTGGTCGTGGGCGCGGCTCGGGCCTATCGGATGAGGCTCCTGGCGAGAACAGCCGGCCTGCCAGTGCGCGCCCTCGCAGTAAGGGCGGCAACCGCGGCAGGGGCCGGGGCAGCGGAGGACGTGTACACGAGCCTGGCGGCGGCCCGGTGGTGGCGGCCAACAACGCTGGGTGACATGGAACATCCTGGACACACCTAACCGATGCGCAGGCTGGCGTGGTGACTTCGTGGCCCATTTGGTGACGCTGCTGGCACGTATCTGGTTGGCCGGCTGTGGCGAAGGGGCACCTGGTGCGGCGACATCAGCTTGCATGCCTGACATACAGTCAGGCTAGGCCAAGGTGGCATGAGTCTCACCCGTGCCGCTTGGAGCTGCGCAGTGCTGTGCGCTGACTCTCGGCGTGAAAGCAGCGCCACAATATGGAGGCCTGGCTGGTCGCTCACGCAGGCAGTTTGCTTCCGATTGGTGCGCCTGCATCTGGAAATATGTAGACAAAGGAGAAAAGGAATGGGCAGCTACTGGGGCCTGTTAGCGGCCCGGTGTGTTGTGTGGCAGAGGGCATGCTGCCGCTACTGCGCCTTCGCAGCGGAGGTTGTAGACATGCGCCAGGCCTGTGCCTGCTTACTGACAGGACAAGCAGGGCTGCGTCGCTCAATGGATGGCAATGCCGAAATGTGGCAGGCCGCTGTGGGCATGTTTCGGCCCCATCACGCTGCAGCTGCGGTGCACCTGGGAGCTGCCCATTCTGGGCTGTAAACTCCATCTTTCAGCCCTCCAATTCCTGTGTGATGTGCTGGTGTCAATACGGCACGTTCAGCCAAAAAGACATAGATTAACAATATAGCGTCTGATGAAGTGCCCATACAATGTGATGCATTTCGTGTATGCCAAAAAAGTGATCGCATACATTTGCACAGATGGATTTGTCACACATAGCGGTTATCTATGAACAGCGGATATGAAGAGGATAATACCCTGAGGATATCCCCACCTCAGGATCACTACATTTGAGACCCCGCAAACTATCGCAGTGAGAGGAAGTGGGAAGGGGGGGGGGGGATTCTGGTGCTGGTACTACCCGTAGTCATGTAAAACCATTTCCCGCTTCGTAGCGTTACTTTCGCGGGTGGCGGGTTGTATTCGTTTCAATGAATCAATGATTTCCATCGCCAACTTCCAAATAAGAAATTGAATTCCATATCGCTGACGATACATACAGTACGGGTTAGTGGTTCAGATTGCGATTATCCTCCGAGAGTATCTCCCCGGGAGAACGGGAGTAAGCTAGAATTACAAACATGAACTAAATCCGTTGAGATTCCGTAGCTCTATTTCCCAAACATGTCACATCGAATGCCCCGTGCTCGTATCCGCCGCCGCCGCGCCGCCACTACCGCCTGCAGCATCACTACAGGTACTGGTACCGGCACTGCGCGAGGCGCGGCGGCGGCACACGGCGGCGGCATCACCCCACACCGCGCGGCGAGCTACAAGATGTGCCGCCGGACCTCGCAGCGTCCCTCCTCTCCGCACTCCACCCTGACGGCATCCCACAGAAGGTGTCACCATGGCGGGCTCCGGAATCGCCGTCGGCCAGAACAAGGGCCACACTGTAACCGCTAAGGACAAGGCCCTGAAGCCGTCCACCCGCAAGGGGGTGAGTGGCCCGCTTCGCGCCTGCAGCCGGCAGACTGCGACACCACCCTAAAGTACTGTGCAGCAGCACGCACGCTATGCCGGCAGCCGCCGCCGGGCAACCCGCCAGCCTCGCAGCCCTCCCCCCACGCAACGCGGAGCAAAACAGGGTCCTCCTCGCGTGACCGCATGCCCAGTCGCTCCACTCATAACGTCGGAGGGTGCAGCTGTGTGACGGGCAGATTCATAGGTCTGGTTCGGTCTAACCTTGTGGGTTTGGTTAGAGGGTCGGGGTTGTGTAGGTCTGGTTTGGTCGAACCTCCCGGCGTGGCTGGCCCGGTGACAGCAACGCGCCCGGAAAGGGGGGGGGGGGGGGGGGGGGTTAACCGCGCTCGAGAACGTGGGCGTGGGTGTGGGGCCCGGTGTCAAGCGTGAGTATATGCGGGTCGAGTTGGGTGGGCATGTGTGCCGTATCTGTAGGAAGTTGGCTGCTAGGGGTGCCGGGTGTGTGTGTGTGTATGGTTGCTGGTTGCTATTGGGGAACCCTGTATGCCAAGAAGTGGGGAATATCCTCCCCTCCCATACACACACACATACATCCCGTCCCGTAGCTTTCCCCTTCTGGCCAGCCCTCTTCCGCATCGTCTTAGGACCACCAAGCATGGGTCTGTATGATCAAGCCGTAGCTTTCCAGTCCCTGCTGTTTATATAGTAGGGCGGGCAGTGTCTATATAAACCACCCCCTCCCCCCTTCGGCTCACTGACCAATGCACCCCCCTCAGGCTCTTGGCAAGCGCGTCAAGTTCGTGCGCTCGGTGGTCCGCGAGGTCTGCGGCCTGGCTCCCTATGAGAAGCGCCTGTGCGAGCTGCTCCGTGTGGGCCGTGACAAGCGCGCCCTGAAGCTGGCCAAGAAGAAGGTGATTCGCAAATCTCCCCCCTCATCCCCGCCTCCCAAGGCTCTGGTGCTCCTGAATAATTAGTGTATTGTTTGTGTGTGAGGCCCCGCGCTGAGAATGGCCTGCTGTATTCTCCCCTCCCGCAGCTGGGCACCCACCTCCGCGGCAAGAGGAAGAGGGAGGAGATGGCCAACGTCCTGCGCGCCGCCGCCAAGAAGACCGCCCATTAAACTCCGCAGCTGCTTGCTTGGCTCTCGGCCCGGTGTAATGCACAAGCCTGCGCATGATGATGCTTCCGTGCGCGCGGGTTGTGCATTTGGAGATGCCACATGAGTCTGGCCCATGAGACAGGCATCACCACATAGGAATTCGCCATTGGAGGAGAGAGGGTAGGGTTGTGGGGCGGAAATGCGGGCGCCACACCATGTCACCACATGTATGTGCCGCAATTTTGTCCAGGCACAACCACAAGTGCATTGCACATGATGTGAAAACAGGGTTGTATATCATCACACGCCTGTATACCGTACATGCACTTTATGAATTATGCGGTTCTGGCTGGCGACTAAGCGTGGAAGAATCCTGCCGTAGAAACCAAGCACAAGAGTCATCGCTGTGAGCCTGTTTTTTAGATAGAGCCGGTTCCGCATAGGAGGGCCTGTCTAAGGATATGCCATGCATATATATGCAGGAGTATGCTGGAGGTTAAATGGATAGATGCATCCAGAATGAGGAAATCATTGACAATCACTCGCTGAGTGAATGACCATCTTAGCCAGCAGTGCGTGTGTGTATGTGCGATTTGATTCTCCCTTGTCACTACTCCCTTTTACAGTGACCAGTGAGAGCCACTTGATGATTTGGCCATCAGCATTGGTGAGTAATAAATGAGCATGCAGGGACAGCAATCGACACCCGTTGTCCTCGTGTCCGCATCACCACAGCCTGCCGCAGTCTGCTCTGGTCTAAAAGGCACAGATCCCCCACTAGCAATGTAGGGTATTATTTTGTCATTTCCTGTAGTGTGATTGCAGGGCCCAGTGCCCTGGTCGGAAGGCAGCTGCTGACAAACGGTGTTTGGCAAGAACTTGATGTGCTCACACCTTCATGTGCCCCATCGGATCGTGCGTGTACAACGGTGGTGTGTTCATAGCAAACACACCGCACATGAGAAATGTGCGCCCCACAGCAAGTACAGATCATTTCGCCTCTGGACGGCATGTGGTGGAGGGAGTGGGAGGGATTCTAGATTGTGGTACTCGTTTCATATAGAAATTTGTTTGTCGCCAGTGTTATCGTATACGGACTAAAGGGTACCCGTTCTTATAGATGCATATGCAGGTGTCCGCTATTATTATCGCGTACACGGAGTTATATCCATAATAGTTGAAGGGCATATCAGTTCCCCTCTTTGTAGCCCAAAGTGTATTCTAAACAATCATCAGGCATTATGTATTAGGATACATCATTCTGGCCTAGAAATTGATAATTCGACGACCTGACCGCTGTACTGGACCGGTATATTGTGAACACAATAAACGTAAAAGGACAATCGAATATTAATTTGTACAAATACTGGGGCCCCGGGCGGCGGGCAAAATGGGGTGCCTGGCAAGTTCAAATGTAAATGCCGACGACGATAATAATAATTCCCCTACCTCTTTGTGGGTTGAGCGGAGGAAAAGGAGAGCCGCGTCCGAAATCGCCTGGAATACGACAGAATTAATACCGGTCGCAATACGGTTTTATCACGGATTTCTAGGCGTCCGTCCTCCGTCCTCCGTCCGTCCTCGTGTGCTGCGTCTTCGTGAATGAACCGTCATACGTTCGATCTGTGTTCGTTTGATTTCTAGGCACTCCTTCCACAGTCCGTAAAAATCCTGCGACTAAGACGAATCTATCGTGAATTATACCGGAAACATACTGCAAAAATCACGAATGTCCGTCCTTCGTCCTCCTGTGCTGCGTCTTCGCGTATGAACCGTCATACGTTCGATCTGTGCTCGTTTGATTTCTAGGCACACCTCCGAAGACGGCGAGATTCTGAATGGATGCGCGTGTATTCTAGCCCAGGCACGTCATGTATTCGTCTGAAACGCCAAAATAACGCGGTACCGCAGCGCGTTTTTACTGCTGAATCGGCAAGCGAGACTCGCCCTCTATATTTATACAGCGACTATATACACGGTGGTCGGAGGATATGCTGCAACATGATGGTGTAAAAAGGGATCGCCGCGGTGCGGGGGCAGTCCGCCGACCCGGGGCCCGGCGTCCGTCGACGGACGGGCGACGGTCGAACGGCGGCGTCCGGCGTCCGGTGCCGGTACAGGCGGCGGGCGTGGCGATTCGCGCCGTGCCCGCCCCGTAGACCTGACGACCGGCCCGACCTGCGCGGCCTCGTGCGGGATGCGGGCCGCCCGTGGGCGGCTTGTACTGTATTGCTGATCTTGCAGTGCTGCCTTTTTTTTTTTTTGGGTAATACAACTTTTAGCGGTGGGTTGGGTACCGGCCTTTTTGTAATGCACACCAGTAGTCAGCGGCCCGCTTTTACGCGGCTCGCAGATTTAATCTGTTTTACAAAATAATACGTCTCTGTTGAAAAACAATAAATTACTGACGAAAAAAAATAAATTACTGGCGAAAAAAAATACTGACAAATCTAACTCTAACGCTAATAAAAGCATTATTACCCGGAAACAACAGTAGTACAAGATCAACAGTCCAAGCCGGCTAAAAGCGGCCCGCATCCCGCACCACGCTCAACCCAAGAGGTAGGGGCACCTCCACAAATCCCCGGCGCGAAGCGCCGCTTAGTGAAATAATTCACATATTTATTTATAGCTTTACACCGTACTGGTATTACCCGGTTATCTGGTATGGGCGTATGGCTGGCAGCGAATAATCCTTATACATCGATGATGACATCCGCCTACTGCTGCGCGCCTTCGTACGCGCGACGCGGTGCCGGGCAACCACTGATCGCGGTAACAAGCAGAGCGGGCTGGCCGTGACGAACTGACACCACTGGCAATTGTCTCAGTTTACAGCTCAGCAGCAACAACGACAGCCCGACGGGATTGCAGGGCTGTGTGTGGTTCGCTGGCCACCTGGCGATGGTGCGCATAGTCACATGGAACGTTAACGGCTTGCGCGCAGTCGTCAAGAAGTATGGCTCCCTGACACGGATGTTGGAGCTTCTGGAAGCAGGTGGGTTGTGTGTGTGTTGTGGGGGGGGGGGGGGGGGGGGGGGGGGGGGGGGGGGGGGGGGGGGGTTGCCTGGGCGCTTGCCTACAATACCTGGTCACCCAGTCGGAAGCCTGTTGCGCGAGGAGCAAACAGACTTGCCCCTTCCGTGTGTGTTGTAGATAGACAATGGCACGTGTACAAGTGCGTCGTACTGCATCGCGGCATGGGTCGACGAATAAGTGCTGTCACTTAAATAGGAAGGGGTGGCGGTGAGAGAAGGTGGAGGCGGGAAGGGGGAATACACGTGGATGAGGCTGCATGCCGGAATTATAACGTGAGGGGCCAATGATAGTACGTGTGTCTCTGCCAGACATCATATGTGTGCAGGAGACAAAGCTCACGCGGAGTGAGCTCTCATCTGAACTGGCTATTTGCGAGGGGTGGTGCGAGCTTTCACCCACCTCATCCTCTCCCCTGCTCTCACATGAAAATCTGACCCAAATCCTGGTCTCAGACCCAGCGCTGTCTGCCCACACAATAGCCGTTGCTCCGTGCACTGACAGGCATTTTCTCTCTGCAGGGATTCCTACTTCTCCTCGTGCCGCATCCGCCAGGGGTACTCAGGTACGATGCGTGCAGCGCACCAGCGTCCATGCATGAAGTGCCTATCGTGCCTGATGTGTACGTACATCATGTGTGCTGCGTGCCCATGCGCATAAGATCCCAGTGGCGGACTATGGATGGCCAGTAGAATCAGAGAGTAGGGAGTCTTAGTGTGCTGCACCATGACACTGGCTTGCTGCCCTTCAGGTGTGGCCACGTTCTGCCGGACATCGGTTACCACGCCTAGCTGGGCGGGGGAGGGCTTCACCAGCAGACCTCCCCCAAGCGCAGGTTGGTTCACCTCCTGCGGGGATTCATCGCCGCTTGCTACCCGTACCGTGCCTATATCACACAGCAGACGTCCCTCGCCGGTTCCCACTCACATCATGCGCCGCGCTGCTCAGGGGAGAAGCCAGTTGCGCCTGTGCCAGACCCGTTTCAGGAATGGACGGCGGAGGAGGCGGAAGAGCTGGACCGGGAGGGGCGCGCGATTGTGACTGATCACGGCGCTTTTGTGCTGATCAACCTGTACGGGCCGGCGCTGTCCATGGAGGAGAGCCTGGAAGAGAGACTGAAGTTCAAGCTGAGATTCTACGAGGTGTGGGTGGGGGCTTGGCAAGCGGATCATGCTCCCCCCCGAATGAATTCCATTTGACATGCAGCCTGGGAAAACCTGTACGGCGACATTTGGTGGGCCGACTCGCACTACCTGGGTGATGGGGCAGGCGCTGGAGCTGCGGGTGAGGAGCCTCCAGGGCGAGGGGCGCCACGTTGTGGTCGTCGGCGACTTCAACATCTCCCCCAAGCCAATCGACCACTGCGAGCCGCGCGCAGAGTTTTGCAAGCGGCCAGGTACAGGAGCTCGTAGCCGTGCTGGGACTTGCAATAGATATATAGAAGCACTGGCAATAAATGCGTACCTGAGGTTGTGTAATTGCGCCGGCAGACCGGCAATGGTTGCTACGGCTACTGTCCTGCCCAGGGGATCCCGAACAACCGCATGAGGGCGGTCCCCTGGTGGACGTCTTCCGCTGGTGTCATCCGGACAGGTGCTTCAAAGCCTCCCTCATGCTGTGTTCTTCATGTTTCGCTTCCCCCGAGACTGCCCAATGGTAACCAGCAGCGCCCTCGCCCTGTGAAGGTGCGGCGCCTACACGTGCTGGAGCGTGGCCTCCGGCGCCAAAATTAATAACTACGGCACGCGCATCGACCTCATCCTCGCGGCCGGGCCGGCGGGGACGTCCAAGGTGGCGCTAACCTCGCACATCCGCAGCTCGGTACGTGCCCAACCCCCAAGCCCCAAACCTTCAAGTCTCAACCCTTGCGCACGCCACGATTGCAACAGGAATTTAGTCATCTTGCTCCAAAACCAGCAATATGGCTAAATTCCTAATACATAGTCGATACATAGGGCTTGCCTCATACCCTGAAGGACCTTGTTTCAGTGCCTACACTCACGGTGGACTAGTACCTGGCACTACAACGGCGACGTGCATCATCCTGCCATGCCATCACCCTTTGGGCTGCGCTGCTGCTATTCCTGGCCAATCGTCAACAACAGCGGCCTGCCCTGGCCCTGCCTTGCCAACTCCAGGAAATCAATTCTGACTTTGAGGGCTCGGACCATGCGCCGTGCCGTGCCGAGCTGGCGTTCACCGAGCTACTCGGCGGTCGCTCCCCGGCGGCGCTCAGCATGCGCCGCGTGTTCACGGGGAAGCAGGTGCGGCACCCCGCCCCCATGGAACCAGTTCCCCACTTGGGGATGCCAAGCGCTGGTGACTGCTCTCAGCCATGCGATTCCATCCCTTGCGCAGTCGACACTGCGCGGGCTGCTGGCTTTGGGCGGCCAGAAACGCGGCCCAGGAGCGCAGGACGGGCCAAACTTGCAGGTGAAGCCAGCCTTTGTGTCCTCCATCCCACCACCCGCCCATCGCCGCCCACGGAGTGCGCTGTGATGAGGCAGTGTGGCAGGGGCAGCACCGGTAGTGCATCCTGCAGCTGCTCATGCTGCGCTGTGGCGGGTGTCCAGCAGGGGGGTGCAAACAGTACGAAGCGCGAGGAGCAGCTGGGAGGGGTGCACAGTAGGGCTGACGGGCCACAGACGGCTTCAGTAGCCACCTGGACGCCACCGCCCCGCAAGATGCAGCGCGGTATCGGCGCCTTCTTGGTTAGCCAGCCAAAAGCGGGCCGTGGTATCGCGTTGCCAAGTGCACAGCCATCCAGACGCGGGGCAATCAGTACTGTTGCCGAGGCGAGCACCAGCTGCTGTGCAGCCACGTTGAAACAGTCCGACAGCTCGCATAGGGACATAGCGGCATCTGGCACTGGGGGCATTCGAGGTAGTGTAATAGGTAGCGACGGGCTGGGTAGCCTGGGCGGGCCCGGGGTACATGAGGGCATAGGCACAGCGGCAAGCCCGGAGGGTCCGTGGATGCCGCCTGATGACGCGTCCAAAGCGTGGCTGAAGATAAAGGTGGGCAGCCGTATGGTCCCCTTGCGGTCACATGCCATCAGTGAAACCACCGGAACCTAGTCCACCTGTACCCGTACCGCCCCTGGGCAATTCGCCGCACTCTACACCTGCTTGATCTCGTCATTGAAAGAGCGCTGCCCGGCTGGTGCGCTGGGGCTGCTGCACCAGAAACGCATGGCCCCACCCGCATGCCAGGGACACCGAGAGCCATGTGTGGTGCGTGTGGTGAAGAAGGCCGGCCCTAACCAGGTGAAGCCAAAATGTACCGGCTGGATCAGCTCAGCTGCCGTCCGCCCTCACTAGGCAATTGCGCCAGCATCCCCTGTTCCATTGGACCCATCGTCTGCTCTGAGCGGAAGTTGCCGCTGTCTCGACAGGGGCGGGTGTTCTTTGTGTGCGCCAGGGCGGCCGGGAAGGCGCCCGAGGGCCGCTGCGACCATTTTCAGTGGGCCAGCCCATATGCGCCCAGAAAAGGCTGAGCCTGAATTGACATCACTTCATGTACGGATGCGACTTGACAATAAGAACCAAAGAATAAGACTGCGCTATATCCTTGTTGGTCCAATTTCAGACGTATACATCACGATTACAAGAATTCAGAACATTCGCTAGCACCCCATTTCTGAGAGCCAAAACTAGGGTACTTATAGTCGGGTCTGCAAACACAGACAACATGCTGTCGTAACCACAATGTGTAAATGCTAAATATATAGAGATTCTACGAATAGACCACGGGAATTTCTACGGCGACCCCCCTTTCCCTGTGTATTACGAGCCTTTTTCGACAGAACACACTTTCCACAGCCCTGAAACGCAGCCCTCAAATTAGTGGTTACTTTATTTGTCAACAATGAAATGTCTTGCTGTCTTTTTTACCAGCATTGAGTCATCTGCGAGCAACGGGGGCTCCATGGATGCCATGCGACCTCAGCAGCCTCCTCCCTACAACACTTGCTAAACCTTCGGCGCATACATACGTACGAGTGGCCACACCGCAGATGCCACCATGTTGCTGCAAAACCTGCTGGCAACTACTTCCCGTACAGGCTGTACGTATACTAGGCCACAAACATCCTTGCGCATGGAAAATTGGCTATCACCAGCGGCACATAAGGAAACAGGGGAAACATGTTAAATGCTGCCAGTGCAGCTGGTGTATACCAACCATGTATGCGCGCCCCCGTTGGTGTATACATATATGTATGGACTGTTGCACACATGTGTTTGAGCCACAGGCATGCACGTTGTCAGTGCAACCAAGGAGCCGGGTCACGCTTGGCTTTCAAGTATGTACAATTGTCTTCTATTCCTACTCACGAGGGCACCAGCCTGGGCAGGGGTACTTGCTCTGGCTAACTAAGAAAGATATATATTCACAGGAGAGGGGAGATGTTTGAGCGCAGAGGTGTGATTTCACCGCACACACACAGATGCACTCATGCCTACGGTGGGATCTTTTCCATCACCCGCGTTTGGTTATTGTGATAGTGATGCATCCACAGGGCCCGTGGTGCGCAAGCAGTCATTCGCATGAGGCTTAATGCCCTGGGAAAGGGTAGTGCTTCTGCGGGCGCCATTGGTGCTCATCGTTGTCCCACTTGTCGTCCTTGTCGTCGCCCCTGCAGCCCCTCTCCATGGTGAGGTTGCTTTCGTCCGGGTACTTGACGGCTTGCTGAATGCGCTGGATCGTATTGACGCACAGGATGGACGCCTCCTGGTTGCGGTAGCGGCGGTCATAGCTGGGGCGGCGGCTTCCGTCCTTCTCCCCGGTGTAGTACCGCTGGTAGGTGGCCTCGCGCTTGTTGTCATCAAACATCTCGACGTACAGGTGCCATGGCTGATATGGGCGGCCGCTCTTCACCTTGCGGTTGGGCTCCTCCAGGAACCGGAAGCGCCGCACCCAGGTGGCCTTGTCCTCATTGAGTGTCCGCTCTGCAGCTTCTGCCGCCACTCGCTGCATGTCGGGGTCGTCGCCCACGAAGGCCACACGCGCGCCGCCGCACAGGCCGCAGCGGCTCTCCACGAACATGAAGTCGTCCGCGTAGTAGTCGGTGCCGCGCTCAGGACCGCGGTTGTTGCGCTGTGAGAGCGTCTGTGCGGGCATTTTGCAAGAAGGATTAGGTGTGAGCTGCCGCTGCGACAACTATAGTAAATCGCCGGGCTGAAGTCAACTCAGGGTAATGCGGTATGGGGAACGACAGACACTTACGTAGCACATCCCTTTGCACAGGAACCATCCTGCGGGGCACTCGTCATTGGGCCGCCTCTCGCGCTCCCGCAGGAACCCCACCCCACGCGCGTTGTCAATGCACTCGTCCACCCAGTCCTTCGGCAGCGGGTCCCTCGGCGGCTGGAAGTTGCAGGTTGGGTACTCCTTGCGCTTGCGGTAGGTGGGGCGGTGGCGGATGCCTTTGTATGGCGGCTCAAATGTGCCATACACTGGGTCAGCCATCTCGCCACGTGTCTCGGTGACTTCGGGGCAGACCATGTCGCTATCATCGGTGCTACAGGTCGTAGACACCGCGCACTCATCTGCAGCACATGGACACTGAGATCAGCAGCCGGGCATTTGATGTGATTTTGTGAGGGCACATGTTGCGTATGCGTTGGAGCCTTTGACACCATCACGGTGGGGCTGGAGCGTACCGACAGCCGACTTGACACCACTGACGTTATCAGGCTCTATCTCACGCTCGTCGCAGTTCCGCTTGAGGTAACAGCGATTGCGGTCAGAGTTGTACACAAAGGCGCCGCAGCCCTGCCACTGGCGCATGTCGCACCAGGCTTGGCACTCCGCCAGCGATGTGAACCCCGTCTTGAAGGCGAGGGTGTCACCCAGGCAACCTGTGCGCTCATACAAATTGTATTCCCCGCCGTCCTCTGGTTCAGCCGAGAAGGTGCTGTCGGAGTCGCTATCGTCCTCCTGCTCAACAAAGGGCTCCGCAGCTGACGAGGTAGACGCGGTGCCGATGGGTCAGCTACATTTTTACGGACACGCAGTTACATGGGTGAGAAAGGTACAAGCACCAGCGTGATGCGATGGAAGGGAAGGTGGGTAGCTGACTCCACATATACAATATGCGGACGTACCCAGGGACACGTCCACGCCACTGATGTTGTTGACGTCGCGGGCCCTGTCCTTGCAGTTCGGCGCGAGGAAGCACTTGAGCGACTCGGGGTTGTAGGTAAATGCACGGCACGCCTTGCGGCGGTCGCACTCGGCGCGGCAAACCTCCACGTCGGAGATGTTCCTCTTCTCCGCTAGCACCAGCGCGACCGCGCACTCGGTGTCTTCATAAAGGGTGTAATTCCGTGGAGTGAATGGCTCCCTCCGCCCCTGGTTTGCAGCCCCCGCCGTGGAGTTGCCACCTGGCTCCTTGGCTCTCATCACCTCCTCATCGGCGCTGGCGTTACCGTCGTTATCCTCTTCATCCAGGTCGACGTCCGGCTGATCGTCGACCACCTCACCCTCCTCGGCATCTCCTTCCTCCGCTGAGCGCACAGAGGGGGTGAGCATGGGACACGCCGATGACAGGCAGGGCATCTGTTCATACCAGAGTAAAACAAGCTTTGAACTGCAGCTAGTATATGACAGCTGGCTAGGCCGAACCGGCCTCACCTTTTGGCTCTTCGACCTCGGCGAGGGGAACCTCGCCGCTAACGTTTCCTGTCTGCTCCCCGCGGGCGTTGCAAGATTCCGCCAGGAAGCAGCGCTCGGTGGAAGAGCTCCAAGTGAAGGCGAGGCAACGGGGCTCGTCCTCGCACAATGCGCGGCACAACACCGCGCCACTGATGTCGCTGACCTCCAGGAAGCTGCCATCCAAGCATTCTTCATCGATGAGGAAGACAGAGGAATCGCCTTCTCGGCGGTCCAGATTCTCCGCCACAAGGCGGGGCTCCTCAGGGACCAACGCGATGTCGGTCTCGAGTCGCACGCCAGCAGCTGGCTGCGCTGCTTCGACCATTGAGGGGGTGAGGGAGTAGCCGCCATCGGCTTCGGCATCTTCGTCTGGAACGATCGGGTCAGAGGCGACCTCTTAACATGCCAGGCTGGCTTCGGAACGTACCGCCTAACTACCGCCGCCGCTTAAATTCATGACCGCACTGGCGGATTGGCGCGGCTCCTCCGCCGGCGGACGGAAAGCGGAGGGGAAAGTGGCCGACAGCTAGAAATCATGATATCCAAAGAAGAGACAAGATAGCGCGCAGGTAAGCGGGCAGATTCATCACGGGCAGACGGGTATGTTTGCACAATAACCCTTCGCTGCGGCGGGAACCGTCCAAGGACGATGATGCGCGATTTACGCTTGGAGTTGTTAAACGACGCAGCAAGGAGGGGCCAGCACCTCGAGGCACCGAACCCAATAAGTCGTCGCGGCATCGGGCCGCCGAGGGGGCAAGTGTGTGCAAGGAAGCGGGAGGAGCAGGGGCAAGCACCTTTCAGAGACCGACAATAGGTTCCACTCACAAGCGCTCCAAAGACGATCGCCAGCAGGATGAGCGTGAGACGAGTCGCCGCGCCGGCGGCTGTGGTCCCCATTCGTCACTGTTTGGAGAATGGCCGGCGGCAGCCTTGGCAATTGATGGGTGAGCTCGAGGCGCACGGAAAATCGGTAGAGATCGTCGAATGGACGAGCAACTACACGCCCTCTCCGCAGATCGCTTGATAAGTATCATCACCTGCAACCAGTGGGGCTGCAAGCTGCTGGTTGCGATTGGTCCCCGCGGGGCGCTGATGATTCCAGTCGCTACCTAATGTGGCGCTGCTGCTCGAGAACCCGCACGTGTGCGCCCGCATATAGCAGAACGATGATATAGTCGCTAATCCTATGCAGCAGTCGCTACGGCTTTACCGCCTGTACGTGATGAGAAAAAGTATTGATACACCAGTACCTTGTAATTACCGGTAGTACCGGGTACGAGCACGGAAGAAGTCACCTAGCAGCAGCACATAGTGACTATATATAGGTAAAAAACCGATACCGCCGGCGGCGGAACATAAAATCCTAATGATATAGTACTGTACATCTCCAGCATTCACGCTATCTCCAGCATATTAATCCCAACTACAGTAGGTGGGATCCCATCGTCCCACCTACTTTGTACAGCTGGGATCTCATCCCATATGGCGGCAATCCTTGATAGCAGTGTCTCCGAGATAATATATAATTGTTGATTACATGTGCTAGCTGCAAAATTCAAGAAATCCATGCAGAAATCCAGAAGAAAATCCGAGATAATAATTGAAATATTAATATTAGTAATAGCAATGTTTTTTTTTCACCCCCGGGACAGGACTGGCACCAGTGATTATAGCAATGTATGTAGAGGACCTTTCCGACTGTCCTTTTCTGGCGATCTCCTGATATCTCCTCAAGTTCCTTAAGTTCCTGGCAGCTAAGTGACTTCGTGGTTCCCTTGGCTCCTTCTTGGTTCTTGGCTCCCTGTCCTCCTGCTCGACCTTGGTTTCAGGCTTATGTCTCTCTTTTGCTGGCAACCTTTCACAGTTGCTGTTAGTTCTGTTGTAGTGCGCTTTTGTGAAAGCCCTGATGTAATTTAGTACAATCCTGATATCTCCTCCTGCAGCTAGCGCATGTAATGATATTGTTGGCAATGTTACAAAGCAGTAGGGGGTAGTGCATAATGACTGTTTTTGGTGCGCATATGCTCAAGCACTGATGTAATTAAGGTGTCGTTATGATCTAAACGTGTTTATGGGGTTTCCTAACGGACTATAGCTGTCCTAGTGCGACCCGTACGGTCTGTAGTTGGTTTCAAGCCGTTACCATCGGGGTTTGGTACGGGCTACCCCCATCGCCCGCGAGCTCTGCGCTCCCGGCCGGGGAGCTACTTAGGACAGCCACCAGCAGCTCGTCTGCCATCTTCAGCTCGCTGCCTTCGGCAGCGGCTTCGCGTACTTGTGCGCGCGAGGGTCACTGAGGCTGAACAAGTCCGCACCGAGGTTCATCCACCCGGTTAGTGAGTCGTCGTGCGCGCACATGCGTTACAACATCAGGCAGCGACAGACAGCCCTCGGTAGTGTGGTTTTCCCTACTAGTGCGCCCGAGGTCGTTTTCGTTTTTGCCCTGGCTTTGCAGCTGGGACTTTTTCGGATGGCGATGCGCACGGCAAGGAATTGGAGCTCGGGGGGTCCCCGTTGGGGGGGTTAAACCTCAACACCCGAAGTCGGTCGCAATACAGGCCTTCGGTGCTCCCGCAGTGGAGCGCCCTCTCGCAGTAGTCAACTCTTGAGGTTTAGTTGAGGTGGAACGCGGCTCGGCACCATGGCCGCTGCTCGTCACGGTTGTCAACGACGACAACTACGCCCACCGCAACAAATCGGCGCGGACGGAGGAGGACGTCCGCGTCGTCGGGGCGAACCACTTGTTGTCCCGCAAGACACTGCAACCCAGTCCCCCGTGTCCTCGCAGCACGGCGCCGTGGCATCAACGTCGTTTACATGCCGTGGTTTTCCGGAACTACTCGCGTAATTGGCATGGTTACATGGGTGGCGCCGCTCACGCGCCGGTGTTTTGAGAGGGCTCGTTGCCCTCGCCCCAATGAAGCTTCAGCAACGTTTGCTGTGGTCGCAGTGGGAGGCGTTTGTGCGGCCCGTGCCGATGCGTCTCCGACGTCTCCTACTCCAACGTCGTCGTCACAAGGACCACGACAACCTGCAGCTGCCCGCCGGGGGCAGCTCTACCACCTGGCGTGCCTGGCGTCTCGTGGTGTACGTAACTACCCTTGGCCAACTCTGGGTTTGGGACTTCGGCGGCCGTCGCTGGTGCAGCAGCAGCGGCCGCCTCGTCGTCACCCTCGCTCCGACATCATTGGCATCGTTACGGGCCGGCATAGGCTACAAGGGCCTCTACGCCGGGCCAACCCGCTTCCAACGTCACGGCAACGCATCTGTGACAACACGAGCTGCCCGCCGGGGGACAGCTCCGCCACCTAACGCGACTTGTGCGTTTCGTGGCATCATCCTAAGCCTACGCTTTGTGGGTTGGTCAGCAGCCGTCGTTGGTGCAGCAACGGCGGTCGGCTCACCGCTCTCCGCGAAGAAAGACCCACGGCGACAGCTAACCGAGTCGGCGGGTCTTCTGCGACGTCGCCGACAACCGACCCCGACACACCTGAACCGGTACGGCACGACCACACAGGGTTCCACATTTCCGCGCCCTCAGCGTTGTGCGTTTCACCCGCCGCTCTTCGCGCAAGGGGGCGAAACAACCACCGCTGGTGATGACGGCAGCAGTACATCGCTGTCATCGCGAGTTGTTGCGTGTCCACCCCTCGTAACGTGCATCGCCAGTACAGGTACAGGGTACGAGTTATCATCGCGTCGGGTACAGTGCACCAGTACTTCACCTGACTGTACTCGGCGCGCTCGCGCGCTCGTGCGCGCAGCTGTACTCGTCCTACTCGTGCCTGTGCCGCTGCTTTGCTGGGCGCTCGTCGCCAACTTGGGCTTTGCTACCCCTGCTGCTTCTACTGGCCTGCAGTTCCGGCTCGTGCCGCACGCCACCATGGCGCGCAACCAATGCTATAGGGCGCCGTCGGGAGACGGCGCCTTAATTCCGCGACACGTCCGGCCTATGTCATGCCGGCGTCAACATCTCCCGCCCGGTCTGATGCGCCTGCGCCTCGATCGAGGTCCTCTTGGCGCGAGAC